>VZQC01009412.1:550101-632601 GCA_009823505.1 Rhizomys pruinosus
CTTATTGCCTGCAGACTGCGCATGACTACCGCTCTCTGAGCTCGCGCTTTTAATATGCAAATGAGGCATTGGCCCCTGTTGCGCTACGAGCCCATGCATTGGACATGCAAATGAGGCATCGGATGGTGCACCAATCCAGAGCATACCCGAACCCTCTAGACTGCTATATAAGCAGTGCCTCTTCCCCGTTTTGGGGTCCTTCTCCTAAAAGAGCTGTGCACAATAAATACTGCTGCAGAAGAATCCTGTTGTCCACGTGAAGTTCTTGCCGGCGAGACTGCTGCACGGGACAGTTGTCCATATTTGTTTTACTTATAATTTGTATTAAATTTCCAACCACGTTAGGATTAATGTATACAAGTGTTCTCTATAATTTCTGTGGCCTTCATTTTGCATTCAAAATAATTTGACAAAAGGATTAAATTTTTCCATCCTAAATTAACAGTATAAAATTTAATGGTAAACAATTTGGGTAATTTTAATAAACAATTATACTTTGATTCTTGTCTATAGGTGTGTGTAATACAACTGCCTTTTAAAGAAATTATAGGTCGAAATATAAATATTTAAAAAGATAATTAAAAGGTGGAGGGGGTAAAGAACTTCCTCTGGAATACAGTCAAATAGAGAACTCTTTATTTTAAACCTTTGATAAAATTTTAATTTTGAAAATTTAAAGCTAACTATTGGAAAAGATTTGTATGTTCCCACAGGTCAGAACAAAACGAACTTTAATGCATGAATAAAATTACAGCTTTGCATTGTACTGGATAGATCAAGATATACCAGCAGAGAAAACTGGCCCATCTAAACACCAAAAGAAAGAAATATTCCAGAGTGCCCGAGCCACAGGCACCAAACATCTCTTTAGATCCTATTTGAAACAACTGTTTATAATGTGTCTTAATGAAGTTTACCTTCCAGGTGCTGCAAAGTTTGATACAAAAACCCACCTTTCCTTATAGAAAAAGAAAACAAAATGGATGGTGATAAAGAAGACAACTGTTATGTTAACAATTTCTCATGGGATACATATGTAGCCAATCTTTATTTAACTAATGGGCATAAAACTGTAAAACAAAATTTTATTCAGAGCTAGATATTATTGGAAAATCTTTAAAGGCTTGATTGTTTAACAAATGTGTTAATAGAAAACGTGTTGGTACCAGCAATGGGTCACACTGCCAAAGAAGCATTGGCTGAGGGCTAAAAGATTCCCCAAATAAAGACTATTTGTCTACAAATTGGGGTACACATATGTGCATTAAGACACTGGCTGCTGAAGACCTGGTGTGAAAATGGAAGTCTGAGAATGGAAAGGACAAAGAACATGCTTGCACAGTAGGCCTCTGAACATGCCAGAAAGCATTATCAAGGGCCGTTGGAAAGCAAAATAATGGTCTTCCTGAGTCAAGCAAGAATCATTGCTACTCCACACCTGCCTGGAAGACATTGTAGAGCTAGTGGCTGCCAAAGTTACTCCAAACCTAATTGGCAATAAACTTACTCCTTTGGGGGAATAACATGGTTGGTATTAAACCTTTAGTAAATAAAAATAGTATAAAAAGCCTTAGTGCTTATAGGGCACTGCCTGTTGTAGATGTTAGACAAGACAGATGGGCTTGAGAAAGACTGATAGCCTTTGGCCCCAAGGTTTAGGACAGCTGCTCGTGGCTACCTTGTGCCTTCTACTTTTTCCCTTTAATCCAATGGATGAGGTTTGTATATCAACCTCCAGGTGTGGCAGAGTGAACCTACATCCTACTGTGACCTCTTTCCTAGTATGAACTCATCCCTATGGTGAACTTATTCCTACTGTGAACTCATCCCGATTATATTCTCATCACTACTCTGACCTAATACCTACTGTGACCTCATCACCTATGGTGATCTCATCCATACTCTGAACTAATCCCTACTGTGACCTCATCCCTATTAAGATCTCATCCCTACTGTGAACTTATCCCTATTGTGACCTCATCATACTGTGACATAATCCATTGTGTTACCTATTCCCTAATGTAATCTCCTCCCTAGTGTGATCTCTTCTCTAATTGGAACTCACCACAATTCTGACCTCATCCCTACTGTGACCTCATCCCTACTGTGACCTCATCCTAGAGTGACCTCATACCTACTGTGAACTCATCCCTATTTTGACCACATCTCTTTCTCTGAGCTCATCCCTATGGTGACTTCATCCCTATGGTGACCTCGTCCCTACATTAACATCATTCCCACTGTGACCAAAACCCTAATGTGAACTCATCCTTATTGTGACTTCATTCCTACTGGTATCTCATTCCTACTGTGACCTCATCCCTAGTGTTACCTCATGTATACTGTAAACTCATCATTAATGTGACCTCATCCCTTGAGTGAACTCATCCCAACAGTGACCTCCTCCCTAATGTGATCTCAGTATTATTGTGAACTCATCACTACTGTGTCTTCAGTCCCAGTGTAAACTCATCACTACTGTTACCTAATCACAAATGTCACCTCATCCTTGTGTGACTTCATCCTACTGTTACCTCACTCTAGTGTGAAATCAGGCCTACTGTGTCCTAATCCTTACTGTGACTTCATCCCTATGTTGCCATCATACCTACAGTGACATCATTCCTACTGTGAACTTATCCCTACTGTGTCCTCATCTCTACAGTGAGCTCATGCCTTATGACCTCATCCTTACTATGACCTCATCAATATTGTGACCTCATCCCTACTAGGACCTCATACCTAGTGTGACCTTATCCCTACAATGAATGCATTGTTTAGTGAGCTCATCACCAGCTTGACCTTATCTCTATTGTGACCTAATACCTAGTGCAACTTTATCTGTACTGTGACATCATCTTTACTGTGACCTCATCCCTAGTTTTAACTTACTGTTACTGTGACCTCATCCCTTCTGTGAACTCATCCTTAGTGTGAATTAATCCCTCATCCTCAGTGTACACTCACCCAACTGTGACCACATCCCTACTGTGTCCTCATCTTTGGTGTGACCTCATCCCTACTGTGCCTTCTTTCCTAATGTGACCTCTCCCTAGGGTGATTTAATACCTTGTGTGATATAATTCATGCTGTGACCTCATCTCTGCTGTCAACTCATCCCTAATGTAACTTCATCCCTACTGTGACCTCATCCATACTTTGACCCCATCCCTAATGTGATGTCATAACTCTTGTGACATCATACACATTGTGACCTCATCCCTGTTGTCAATTCATTCCTACTATGACCTCATCCTTATTGTGACCTCATACCTATTGTGACTGTCTCCCTACTGTGAACTCATCCCCAGTGTGACCACAACATACTGTGATCTTATCTTTAGTGTTTCATAATTCCTATTGTGACCTCATCCCTAATATGAACTCATCCTTTGCGTGACATCATTCTTAGAGTGACCTCTACCTACTCTGACCTCATCCCTAGTGTGACTTCATATCTAATATAATCTTATTCCTACTGTGACATCATCTGTACTGTGACCTCTTTCCTACAGTGACCTCATCATTGCTCTGAATTCATATCTATTATGACCTCATTCCTACTGTGACTTCATCCTTACTGTGACCTTATTCTTCCAATTAATTGTAATGTGACCTCATCCCTACTCTGACCTCACCTCTATTATAACTACATCTGCAGTGATAACTCATCAATAGTGTGACCTCAACCCTTCTATGACCTCATCCCTAGTGTTACCTCATATCTTATGTGACCTCATTCTTATCGTGACATCATCATTATTGTGACATCATTCTTATTGTGAACTAATTCCTATGTTGGCATCATTTCTACTGTGACTTCATATCCAATATGACCACATTCCTACTGTGACATCATCCTTACTGTTAGAGCACCCTTACTGTGACCTCAACCCTAATCTGACCTAATATCTAATATCACCTCATTCCTACTGTGACTTCATTCTTAGTGTGACATTATACTTACAGTGACCTCATTCCTATGTTCACATCATCCCTTCTGTGAACTCTTGCCTACTGTAGCCTCAGTTCTCTTGTGACTTCATCCATTGGGAGAACTTATCACTAGTGGGACCTCAGCCCTACTATGACCTCATCCTTACAGTGACTTCATATCTACTGTGATATCATGCCTACATTGATATCATCCTTACTGTGACCTCATTCCTACAGTAACCTCATCCCTATTGTGACCTCATCCCTACTGTTAACTCATCCATACTGTGCCCTCATCTCTAATGTGACCTCAAACCTACTGTGACCTCATTTCTAGTGTGAACTCATCCCTAGTGTGAATTAATCCCTAGTATAACTTCATCCACAGTTTGAACTCACAGCACAGTGACCCATCCCTACTGTGTCCTCATCTCTTGTGTGACCTTATCCTTACTGCACCCTCATCCCTACTGTGAACTTATCTCATACTTAGTGTGACTTCATCCCATGGGCGACATCATCCCTACTGTGACCTCATCCTTATTGTGACTCTTATTTAGAGTGACCTCATCCTTTGTGTGACCTGATGACTACTGTGACATTTTCCCTGCTGAGTCCTCATTCCTACTATGACTTCATCCTTATTGTGACCTTATGCCTAATATAACCTCATCTGTAGTCTGACTTTATCACTACAATGAACACATCTTTAGCGTGACCTTATCACTAGTGTGACTTTATCTCTACTGTGACCTCATCCCTATGTGACCACATACCAAGTGTGACCTCATACCTACTGCGTCCTCATCCATAGTGTGAACTCATCCTTACTATGACCTCATCCCTAATGTGAACGCACCCCTAGTGTGAATTAATCCCTAGTGTGACATCATTCACAATGTGCACTCACCCCACTGTGACTTCATCTCTACTCTGTTATCATCTCTGATGTGACCCATACTTATTGTGCCTTCATTCCTACTTTGACCTCATCCCCAGTGTGACATGATACCTTGTGTGACATCATCCTTAACTGTGGCATCCCTGGTGCTAACTCATTCCTAATATAACATCCTGCCCACTGTGACCTTACATTACTGTGAGCTCATCCATCCTGGTAAATCATCGCTAGTGTGACCTCAGCCTATTGTGACCTGCTCCCTTGTGTGAACAAATCCCTAGTGTGAACTCATCTACTGTGACCTCATCCCTACTGTATCTTCATTTCTAGTGTTTCCTCATCCCTACTCTGACCCCATTCCTAGTGTGAACTCTCTCATGTGAATTAATTCCTAGTGTCCTCATCCACAATGTTAACTCACCCCACAGTGACCTCATCCCTACTCTGTCCTTATCTTTAGTGTTAACTCATTCCTACTGTGCCCGTATCTCTAGAGTGAACTCATCCTTACTGTGACCTCATACATTGTGTGACCTCATCCCTTATGCAACCATCCCTATCGTGAACTCATCTTTAGAGTGACCTCATCCCTAGTGTGTCCTCATGTGTACTCTGACATCATCCCTATTGAGACCTCATTGTTACTATGACCTCATTCCCATTGTGACCTCATGATTATTATGACCTCATCCCTAGTCTAACTTTAACCATAAAATGAATGCATAGAGTGAACTTATAGCTAATGTGACCTTATCCCTACTGTGACCTCATCATTAGTGTGAACTTATCCTTACTGTGACTGCTTCCTTAATGTGAATTCACCACTAGTGTGATTTTATCCCTAGTTTGACCTCATCCACAGTGTGCACTAATCCCACTATGACCTCATCCTTACTGTGTCCTCCTCTCTAGTGTGACCTCATTCTTATTGTGATATCATCTGTACAGTGACTCATTCATATAATGACCTCATGCCCTACTGTAAACTCATCCCTAGTGTGATCTCATCTCTAACTGGAACTCATTGCAAGTCCAACTTCTTTCCTCCTGGGACCTCATCCTAGTGTACCTCATCTTTCCTGTGACCTCATTTTCCTGTGACTTCATCCTTCTTGTGACCTCATTCTTACATTACCATCATCCCTACTGTGACCAAATCCCTTATGTGAACTCATACCTATTGTGACTTCATCCCTAGTGTTACCTCATGCTTACTGTGAACTCATACCTAATGGTACCTCATCCCTACAGGGAACTCATCCCTACAGTGGCCTCATCCTTAATGTGATCTCAACCTAATTGTGAACCCATTGCTACTATGTCTTCAGTCCCAGGTGGTCATTCCTACTATTATCTTATCCCAAATGTCACCTCATCCTAGTGTGACCACTTCCTTTCTGTTACCTCACCCTAGTGTGAAATCATCCCTACTGTGTCATAATCCCTACTGTGACCTCATCCCTGTTCCATCATACCTAATTTGACATTTCCCCTACTGTGAACACATCCCTACTATGATATCATTCTTAGTGTGAAATTAGGTATATAATGAACATATCTTTTAGTGACCTCATCCCTAGTGTAACCTTATCTTTACTGTGACATTATACCTATTGTGACCTTATCTGTACTGTGATGTTATCCATACTGTAACCTCATTCCTACTGTGACCTCATCCCTACTGTGAACTCATCACTAAGTGTGACCTTATCTGTATTGTGACATTATAACTATTGTGACAATATCCATACTGTGATGTCATCCATACTGTGACCTCATTCCTACTGTGACCTCATCCCTACTGTGACCTCATCCCTAGTGTGAACTCGTCTTTAGTGTGACCTCATCCATACTGTGACCTCATTTCTACTGTGACATCATCCCTATTGAGATGGCATGCCTACTATGACCTCATCTTTATTGTGACCTCATCCCTACTATGACCTCATCCCTAGTATGATTTTATCCCAATGAACACATATTCACAGTGACCTCATCCTTACTGTTACCTCATCATTACTGTGACCTCATCCCTAGTCTGAACTCACCCCTAGTGTTAATTAATCCCTAGTGTGACCTCATTCACAGTGTGTGCTCTCCCCACTGTGCTCACATTCCTAGTGTGACCTCTCTCTAGTTTGATGTCATACTTTATGTGACATCATTCCTTCTGTGACCCCATCCTTCTTGTCAACCCATCCCTAATGTGACCTCATTCCTACTATCACCTCATCTGGACTGTGACCTCATCCCTAGTGCGATGTCATCCCTTTGTGACATCATCCTTACTGTGACCTCATCCATTTTGTCAACTCATCCTTACTGTGACCTTATCCCTTCTGTGACCTCATCTCTGCTGTGAACTCATACTTATTATGTCCTTATTCCTACTGTGACCGCCTCCCCACTGTGCACTCAACCCTCCTTTGATGAAAATCCTACTATGATCTCATCCATAGTGGTTTCTAATCCCTATTGTGACCTCATCCCTAGTGTGACCTCATAACTAATATCACCTCATTCTTACTGTGACATCATCTTTACTGTGATCATTCCTGCAGTGACCTCATCACTACTGACCTCATATCTAATATGACAACATTCCTACTATGATGTCATCATTATTGTGACCTCATCCTTACTGTGACCTCATCTCTAATGTAACTTCAGATGCAGTGAGAACTGCAAGTGTGTCCTCAAACCTACTATGATCTCAACCCCACTGTGTGAACTCATATGTATTGTGATCACCTTCATACTGTGACATCATACTTACTGTGATATCATCCTTAGTGTGATCTTATTCCTGTATTGATTTCATCCCTTCTGTGATCTCATATTTAATATAATCTATACTGTGACCTCATTCCTACAGTAACCTCATCACTACTCTTACCTAATATCAAATATAACCTCATTCCTATTGTGACATCATACTTACTGTGACCGCATGCCTACAATGACCTCATTCTTACTGTGATATCGTCTCTACTGCGACCTCATCTCTACTGTGACCTCATCTCTATTGTAACTTCATCTGCAGTGAGAACTCATCCCAAGTGTGATCTCAAACCTACTATGATCTTATCCCTACTCTCACCTCATATCTATTGTGACCACATTCTTACTGTGACATCATGCTTTTTGTCATATCATTTTTAGTGTGATCTTATTCCTATATTGATTTATTCCTTTCTGTGACCTCATTCCTACTGTGACATCATCTGTACTGTGACCTCATTCTATAGTGACCTCATCACTACTCTGTCCTAATATAACCTCATTCCTACTGTGGCATCATACTTACTGTGACCTCATTTCTACAATGACCTCATCCTTACTGTGACCTCTTCCCTACTGTGACCTCATCTCTATTGTGACTTTATTCATAGGGAGAACTCATTCCTATGGGACCTCAGCCCTACTAGTACCTCATCCCTGCTATGACCTCATTCCTACTGTGACATCATCCTTAATTTGACATCATCATTACTCTGATCTCATTCCTACACTGACCTCATTCCTACAGTGACCTCATATCTAATATGACTTCATTCCTACCTTTGCATCATGCTTACTGAGACATCATCCTTATTGCAACATCATCCTTTCTGTGACCTTATTCCTACAATGACCTTGTCCCTACTGTGACCTGATCTCTAATCTAACTTCATCCATAATGAGAACTCATACCTAGTGACACTTTGACCCTAGTGTGACTTCATCCCTAATGTTCACTCACCCCTAGTATGACCCTGCTGTGACTTCATACCTTGAGTGAACTCATTCCTAGTTTGTCCTCATACCTACTGTTACCACATCTCTATTGTTATCTCATCCCTACTGTGACCTTATCCCTATTGTTACCTCCTCTTCCATGGTGACTTCAACCCTACTCTGAACTAATCCCTTCAGTGACCTTATCCTTATTATTACCTTATCCCTACTGTGAACATATACCTACTGTGACCTCATCATATTGTGTCATCATCCGTAGTGTGACCTCATCCCTACTGTGAACTTGTACATAATATGATCTCATCTCTATCTGGAACTCATCACAACTCTGACCTCATCCCTACTGTGACATCATTCTTACTGTGAACTCATCCCTATTGTGACCATATCCCTACTGTTATCTCATACCTATTGTGACCTCATCCCTAGTGTGACATCATCCCTATGTTGACATCATCCTTATTTTGACCATATCCCTAATGGAAACTCATCCCTATTCTGACTTCATCCTTACTCTTATCTCATTCCTACTGTGACTTCATCCTTATTGTCACCTCATGCTTACTGTGAACTAGCCCTTAATGTGAGCTCATCCCTAGAGTGAATTCATCCTACCAGTAACCTCATACCTAATGTGATCTCAAACTTATTGTGAACTCATCACTACTGTGTCGTTTAGCAATCTGAAGTCACCTCTATTGTTACCTAATATCAAATGTGACCTCATCCTAGAATGACCATATCCCTACTGCTACCTCACCCTAGTATGAAATCATCCCTAGTATGTCCTAATCCCTACTGTGACCACATCCTTAGGTTGCCATCATACCTACTGTTACATCATCCCTACTGTAACCTCAGCCCCAGTGTGACCTCATCTCTACAGTTAACTCATCACTTGTTACCTCATCCCTACTATGACCTTATCCCTACTGTGCCCTCATCCCTACTTTAACCACATTCCTATTGTGACTCATCCTTTCTATGAACTTGTTCCTAGTGACCTTATACCTACAGTGCACTCATATTTTTAGTGACCTCATCCTTAGTATGTCCTCATCTCTACTGTGACCTCGTCCATACTGTGATGTCATCCCTAATGAGACCTTGTCCTTACCGTGACCTCATCTACTTTGTAACTTGATCTTCACTGAGAACTCCTTCCTAGTATCCTCAACTCTACAATGAACCCATCCCTACTGTGACCTCATATCTATTGTTACCTCATCCCTATTGTGTCATCATCCTTACTGTGACATCATCCTATCGTGATCTCATTTCTACACAGACTCATCCCTATTGTGACCTCATCGTACTGTGACATCATCTGTAGTGTGAGCTCATCCCTATGGTAAACTCTTCCCTAGTGTGATCTCATCTCTAACTGGAACTCATCACATCTCTGACCTCATCCCTACTGTGTACTCATACCTACTATGTACTCATCCTTAATGTGAACACATCCCTGTTGTGAACTCATACTTATTGTGGCCCCATCCCTAGTGTGACCTCATCCCTATGTTACATCATCTCTACTGTGGCCAAATCCCTACTGGGAACTCATCCATATTGTGACGTTATCCCTACTGTTATCTCATTACTAATGGTACCTCATCCCTACAGTGAACTCATCTGTACATTGACCTCAACCTTATTGTTAACACATCCTTATTATGTCTTCAATCCCAGTATGAAGTCATCCCTCCACTACCTAATCCCTAATGTAACTCATCCTAGTGTGACCTCATCCCTGTTATCTCACCCTAGTGTGAAATCAGCCCTATTGTGTTCTAATTCCTTCTGTGACCTCATCCCTATGTTCCATCATACCTACTGTGACATAATCCCTAATGTGAAATCATCCCTACTGTGACCTCTTCTCTACAGTTAACTCATCACTTGGGACCTCATCCCTATTATGACCTTTCCCCTATTGTGACCTCATACTTACTATGAGCTCATTTGTATTGTGACCTTATGCTTACAAGGAAAGATACTTTTATTGCCCTCATCCCTAGTGTGACCTTATCTCTACTGTGACCATTACCTATTATGACCTTATCTATACTGTGAGGTCATCTGTACTGTGATTGCATCCCTAGTGTGACCTCATCTATACTCTGAACTCATTCCTAGTGTGAATTAATGTCTCATCCACAGTGTGCACTAAACCCAATATGATGTCATCCCTACTGTGTCTTCATCACTATATAGACTCATTCTTACTGTGACCTCATAACTAATGTGACCTCTTCCCTTGTTCAACATCACCCTTACTGTGACCTCATTCCTATAATCAACTCATCTTTAGTGTGACTTCATCCATAGTGTGACCTCATCTCTACTCTGACATCATTCCTAATTGTGACCTCATGCCTACTATGACTTTATCCCTATTTTGACATCATGCCTATTATGATCGCATCACTAGTACGATTTTACTCCTAAAATGAGCGGATATTTAGAGTAACCTCATACATAATGTGACCCATACATACTGTGAACTCATCCACAGTGTGCATTCACCCCACTGTGACCTCATCCTTACTGTGTCCTAATCTCTGATGTGATTTCATCTATATTGTGCCCTCATTCCTAGTGTGACTTCTCCCTAGTGTGACATCATTCCTGTGTGACATCATTTCTACTGTGACATCATCCCTGGTGTCAACTCATCCCTAATGTGACCTCATTACTACTGTGACCTCAACCATACTCTGACCTCACTCTTAGTGTGATATCATCCCTTTTGTGACATCATCCCCACTGTTCTTCTCTATGCGTCTTGTGAGCTCTTCAAGCATTATATTGAAAAGGAGTGGGAATAGGGGGCAGCCTTGCCAGGTTCCTGACTTTTAAGGGGAATGCTTCTAGTTTTTCCCCATTTAGGATGATGCTTGCTGTGGGCATTCTGGTTTTGTTAAGAGACAAAATATCTTGCGAGAAACAAAATACCCATATGAGTCTTCAAAGGTCTTCTCCTGTGAGCAGCGAGTATGATACCATTGAATTTAGAGAAACTTACTGAACAATTATTTTAATATAATATTTTTATTGTTATGTGCATTTCAGACATCATTTTTCAGTTCAATTTAGACATATTCCTCTCTTCCTTCCTCCCACCCCACCCAAGTTCATACATTCTGCCATATATGTCCTGCAGCTTTCTCTCAGTCTTTTTAAAGTTTTCCTCTGCAAAGGTTTATTGTTTTAGGCAGAATTTAACTATATCAGTCCATTCTTAGACACAGTCCTTATGTTGTGGTTCCTTCCCAATTATATTTCTCCAAAGTGTGCCTATATACACTTAATATATGTACCAGAATTATGTCCTCCAGGAATAAACTGTATGTTAACTCAGATATATGTTTTAGAATTCACATTTTTTTCCTTTCACATTTATATTACTTTAAAATATGACTATATACCTTCCACCCATATACATTAATTACCATATATGAAAGTAAGTGGTCACTTAATTTGAGGGCTCATTAAGAGATTCATATAACATCACAGTTGCTTTCAGATAGAAAGAACTATAACAATAACATTCCTTAGTTTGCCTTTCAATTGGCGGATTTGGTACTACCATCAACGAATGAGGGAAACCATTCCATTTTGTTTTGGAGGGACTGTGTTACTTCATTTAACATAATGACTTTGAGTTCCATCTATGCAAAGTTCATGATGTTATCTCTCTTTACTGCTGCATAGAACTACATTCTGTAGATGTACCACAGTTTTTTATCGATTAGTCAGTTGAGGGGCATTTGGGTTGGTTCCAGTTTTTCACTATTGTGAAAAGAGCTACAGTATAGATGTGTATGTATATTTTTGTAGCATGAGTCTTGTGGGTATATACCCAGGAGTGGTATATATATATATATATGGCTGGGTCAGATGGTAGTCTTATTTTGAGTCTTTTAAGGGGTCTCCACACTGATTTCCACAGTAGTTGTACGAGTATATATCCCTACCAGCAGTGGATGAGTGTACCCCTTTCGCCCAAACCTCTCCAGCATTTGGCGTCTTTTGTTGTCTTAATCTTAGCCAGTTTTATTGGAGGGAAATGATATCTTAGAGTGGTTATAATTTGTATTGCCTTAATTATTAACGATTTTGAACATATTTTAAGATGTTTATCAGTCATCATTACTTCCTCACTGGTGAAGTCTCTGTTCGGCTCTTTACTCCGTCTTTTGAGTAGGTTATTTGTTTTCTTCTTTGTTTTCGGAGTAGTTTATATATTCTGGATGTTAATGCTTTGTCAGGTGTATCACTGGTGAGATTTACTCCCACTCTGGGGTTTTCTCTTCAATTCCTTGATTGTTTCTTTTGCTGTACAGAAGCTTTTGAGTTTGATGAGGTTCCACTTGTCAGCTGTTGACATAATTACCTGCACAGCTGCAATTTGATTTAGAAAAATTTTCCTACTCCTATGTCTTGTAGATTGCTATGAACTTTTTTTCTGTATAACTTTCACTTCTCATATTATGGTCTTTTATCCATTTAGAGTTCATTTTTGTACAGAGTGAGAGTTAGGGCGTTATTTTTGTTCTTCTACATTTTGGGTGATTCAGTTTTGCCAGCACCATTTTCCGAAGATGCTATCTTTCCTCCAGTGAAATTTTGGCGATTTATTGTATATGAGGTAGCTGAAATTGTAGGAGCTCAAATTTGGAATTCAATTTTGTTCCATTGGTCAACAGGTCTGTTTTTGTGCTAGTACCAGGCTCTCTTTAATGACTAGAGTCCTGTAGTACAGCTTAAAGTCTGGTAAGGTGATTCCCCCCTTCTACTGCATTTTTCAGTATGGGTTGCTTTAGCTATTTGGGGTCATTTGTCTTTCCATACAAATATAAAGGATTTTTTTCCAATTCTGTGAAGAAACTCATGGGGTTTTAATTCAGATTGCCTTCACTGTGTATATTAATTTGGGTAGAATGGGCATTTTTTGGCTTTCAAACTTTAGGCATATTTAATTTTATTTTTAAGTTAATTTATATTGAGCATATTTCATCCAACATTTCTTAATCAAATTCAGACTCATTCTCCCATCCATGCTCACCCCTTATGTCACCCCACCCCCTGCCAGAGCTAATAGATTAGGTCAAGTCCTGGCTTTTAGGTATTCTTTTGGCAGAAGCACTTAGAGAGTCAGCAAGCAACATCCAAGTTTGAACTCCTGCTGATATCTTGCTTGCCTGTGAAAACCTTCCTGGCACCTATTGTTCTTGATGCCTTGGGCAAAGCATTGTCACATCCCTGTAGTGATCTGGAGTATATGGCCTGTCCCAACCCCCAATTCTGTATGTCCAAACCCCCTAAAATGTTCTATATAAAAACCCAGAGTTACAGTGATAAATCAAGTTTTTTCCCTTGTGGAATTGCTCCCAGTCCCATCTCAGGTTCTGTTTCTCTCTCTCTCTCTCTCTCTCTCTCTCTCTCTCTCTCTCTCTCTCTCTCTCATTATATTGGGCCTTGCTTCCAAATTCTCCCTCTCCCTACCAGGGCTTAGATCTGGGCTCTATGAGCCCTGGACCAGGGAGGAAGAACAACATGGAAGGCTGCACAAGTGTGATACATTTTTGGCATACAACGTGGGGCTCAGCATTTCATAGACAAGAAGAAAAAAGATAGGATGTATGTTTTTTTCAGGTTATAATAACACCATGCCTCTCAAAGTAGGCAGCCCAGCAGGATGTGCCTGCACTGGACCCAGCCAAGTCCTGCCCTCACGAGAGTGAGGGAATTATTGGCTCTTGGGCTGCCTCTATCACGAATGGGAAAAAGTTTGGAGAATTCAGAGTAGGGAAGTGAGCAAAAGTTTCAGTGTAGGGGCCAGGTTTTGGCACATCCTCACAAGGAGGATAAGCTTTCAATCTTGTCTTCAGCTTTCCTTCTAACCTTTAACTTCAGTTCCCACAGATGGGAGGCTATTGCATTCCCATCTGCTGAGCCAGGTAGATGCAAAACCTTTCTGCCTGTAAGATTTTTGTATTTACTATCATCTCTCTTCCTTTCCATTCCAATCCACGTGCACAGGATGCATCAGGAAAGAGAAATGCAGCATGGGCTTTTTTGCACCTGGGCAGGGGTGTGCAGGCAGGAGACAGCATGATACAATGCATGCCGGGAAAATACAAAGCCCAGAATTCTTTGACCCTGATGCAGCCATGTTAACTTCTTTTTTAACATTCCAAGCCAGCAGACTATGATTCCCAGAATGCTTCAGGACTGTCACCCACGGAAAAATCACTTCTGATTTGCGTTCTTTCTAAACCAGGTATCCCCAAAATACACAGAGAAAATGTACCTTCAAAATTTACTGTTTCTTTTCTTATGGTACTTATTCAAAATTAAGTTTAATTTTACTGTTCCTGGCATGTCAATTTTTATCAGGAGATAATACATTTATAATATGGTCTTTCAAAATCTGTTCATTTAAATTCCATCTCAAGCATGCTTATTAAGATTGTAAATTTCTAAATCTAATTCATTGGGTATCCAAAAACATCTTTAAATAAGGTGTGCACAATTATTCAATTAATTAAGAAGTCCTAGGAAATTCTAAGTCAATTAATTAAAAGGATGCTAGACAATTCTAAAGTCCATTAAAAAGGTCCTAGACAATTTTGGAGTCTTTTAGATTTGTTTTCGCCTTTTAAAATTCACAGTCCTCTGGACCACGTGGTTTGTAATCTACCACTGAGCTAAAATAATAAATCATCCTAATTCAT
Organism: Rhizomys pruinosus; assembly: GCA_009823505.1. Classification (NCBI taxonomy): domain Eukaryota; kingdom Metazoa; phylum Chordata; class Mammalia; order Rodentia; family Spalacidae; genus Rhizomys; species Rhizomys pruinosus. The sequence continues at coordinate 565,417 of VZQC01009412.1, forward strand.
GTTTGTCTTTAACTTTCTAAAATTAACACCATTTTTTTCTATTTCGGCATCCTGAAAACAATTGGTCATTTTAAAAACTCAGTTTTAACTTGTTACAATTTTACTGCTTACATAAATTTAGGGTTTAAATTCAATAAAGACAAACTCTACAACTAAGATGAACCTTTTTTCCAATTAACTTATTGTAATTCTAATGCTTACATAAATTTAATGTCTACATTCAGTAAAGGCTAAGTCTAAAAACAAAACTGACCTTTTTTCTCCCTAACTCAGATGTGTTATACTCAAACAGCTAATAAATTAATTGATTTATTAAGGGTAAATATAAATTTACACATGTAATAATTAAGTTTTATTGAGTATATACTATAATCTGCTGGTTACAATCCACCAACACTCAATAAGTATCTATAAAACCCATTCTAAAATATTGTGCTGGATAGCTTTAGTGTCAACTTGACACACCTGGGTTGAGGGAGCCTCAATTGGGAAATTGGCTCCATTGGATTGGCCTGTGGCCACATCAGTGGAGTATTGTCTTGATGGTTGAGCAGTGTGGGAGGGCCCAGCCCACAATGAGTGGTGCCACCCTAGGCAGGTTTTTGTGTACTGTATAAGAAGGCAGGCTGGGCATGAGCCAGAGGAGCAAGCCAGTGAACAGCATTCCTCCATGGCCTGTGCTTCAGCTCCTGACTCCATGTTCCTGCCCTGAGTTCCTGCCTTGGGCTCCCTGAGTGATGAACTGTGACCCAGGAGATGTAAGCTGAATAAACCTTTCCTCCCCAAGTTGGTGTCATTCAGAGTGTTTTGTCACAGCAATGGAAGACAAGCTAGAACAAATATGTATATCTTAAAGTAATATGTCTAGGGGTTGTAAAATATAAAGGTTAATATTATATACATAAATTTTATTTCTTCAGGATCAAGTCTTAATCAGGTAACTTAAAGATCACATTGTATGCTTAATCAAGGTTTATTAAACTTATTTTTACTTTTATCCAAAATTTATTCATACGTTATATAATGGTAAGCCAAAATAGTAAAATAGTTATGTTGTTTAAAAATTGGTCTAATATTATCAACATAAAAGACCAATCACACTTACATTTATAGGAACTACAATTTGTTACTATTCTTACTTCTAATTCATACTAGATTTCCAGGTGACAGCCTTGACATTGATGTATGTCAGTGCTCTGGGTGTCTCTCTGTGATGTTATCTGTAACATCCCCTTTATATCTATATAATATCTTAGATTTAAAAGACTGCATTTCATCTCTACATCAATGACTGACATGAAAACAGTTCCAGTATGGGTATTTAAGTTTTTCCCCAAAAGGGCAAATTCTATTAAAATACAAGTAAAATTAATATAATACCCTTCCAAAATGCAGCTTAACTTCTTCCTTGCATTAAGAGACTTAAAATCTCTAGGAGCGATATTCTATTTCTCAAAAAATTTCTATCAACATATATCAAACCCAGGCACTGTACTGGCTGGGGATTCTCCCAATTGACAATTGTATCCATAAAAAAATAACAAAGTTGTCTTATCAAGCTAAAAATCAGGCCCAGTGAACCTATCATGACTAAAAGGCCATGGGTAAAACAGCAAGTGCTAAACTGATACATTATTTTGTTTTCAAACTTAATGTTAAAAGCCTAAAATATTTTATTCTTTTTTTTTTAATTTTTTTTTATTTCGGTATGTATATCAATGTACTGTCTGCATGCAGGTCTGTGCACCCATGTCGTGCAATGCCGCGGAGGTCAGAAGAGGGTCTCGGATTCCCCTGGAACTGGAGTTCTCCTGGAACCGGAGTTTCAGACGGCTCTCGGCTGCCATGTGGGTGCTGGGGATCGAACCCGGGTCCTCTGCAAGAGCGGTCGGTGCTCCCAACCGCTAGGCCATCTCTCCAGCCCTAAAATATTTTATTCTTAAAAGGACTTTAATTAGCCTTCATCCATTTATCTACTAAAATGATAAACGAGGTATTTTCTATAAATACCCACAGTAACATAAAACAATGGTGTTTCTAACCACCTGTGCCATATCAACAGCACAACCTAGTATAATAAATAGAGTATAGAATGCACAGTGCTTAGATAAGGGCCTTCCCAAGACCACCTGAAGCACAGGTAGGATATGGCTGTTTCGGCCAGGCATATGTTAGGAGAGATCTATTCCTGAGTTGTGGGATAAGTGATTTGTTGGTTTATTGGATAGCTAAATCTTTGTCCTGCATGACTGGAGGGGTGGAGTTGCCCTGCTAGCTGGGATTAAAGGTGAGCCTATTAAATCATTGTCTAGTGTGCCTGTCAGGGTGGAATCACCCTTCTAGCTGGTATTAAAATTAGGCCTGTTGCCACTGTGAGACTTGAGTGCAAAGTAGTTAGATCAGGACTTTCCCAGGACCACCTGAATCACAGAGTACCAGGAAACAAGCTAAGTCAGGTGTACCCCCCCCAGACCAACTGGAATTGCTGAGTATCCAACTGGATTTTTTGGAGAACCTTCAGAACAGAAAGGGAAGAGTGAATTAGTGTGGAGAGCAGGTGTGGCGACAGTCCTAAGAAGGCACCCGAGACTTTAGCAAAGTTTTATGACTAACACCTGAGTCTTATGATTAACACCTGATTCCCTCCTACCTCAAAGTAAAGCCACGCTCACCGTTTGAGCTGTGCAGGTGCACCCTGTATACAAGATCAGGCCAGATGATACCAATAGACCAGCCACGCAACCTGGGCTGGGAAGGTGGATAAATAGAGGGACCTTCTAGACACATAGACTCTCTCTCTCCTTTCTAGTCTTAGGAGAGAAGCTTGCTTGCCTGAGGAAGGGACTCTCTCTCCTTTCTAGTCTTAGGAGAGAAGCTTGCTTGCCTGAGGAAGAGACTCTCTCTCCTTTCTAGTCTTAGGAGAGAAGCTTGCTTGCCTGAGGAACACACACTCTCTCCTTTCTAGTCTGAGAGAGAAGCTTGCTTGCCTGAGGCGTTCTGACAAGACCTGCCTGCATGAATAATAAACCGCTTTGAGAAGAATGAGTGAGAGGTGCTTTGTTGCTGCAGCTTCATACAAGTGCTTCATACAAGTGTCCCCTACGAGTGTACAAGCGTACAAAGTGTTTTCATACAAATTAGACTTCCACTATAAACTATAAACAAAATTGAAAACCTGAAACCTACACAATTCAACTATCCATAAACAAGTAGGTGGAAAAAAGGCATCTGACAGAAGCAAGCAAAGCAAGCCATCAAAACAGTGAAAAGACATTTGTGATTCGCATCAGAATAGAGGCAAAATAGGGAAACTCACATGTGAGGGACACGACAAAAGGACAACATGGGAAAGAATTGGGTGTGGTGTCTTTGAGTCAGGCGTGACTGCCTTCCACACACTGTCCTTCCCTACTTGGCTCAGCTCCCGGACTTGCCTCCTGCCTGCAGGCCAGAAGTCTCTAGGCTCTGCTCCTGCAAGAAGGGGGGAGTGAATACCGCTAGAGATCACTCGAAGGAAAAATAAGCAGATTCACACACACGGGTGGAGAATGGGGGAGGATAGGAACTCAGTTTATTTTCTGTCAGTGAGGTCTATATATTCAAGACTACTGTGCTTTGGGTAAGGAAGTAGGGAGCAGATAGAAGGGAGGGTTGAGCCAACTAGGTTCTAATCGGGGGGCTGCAGAACTCCAGTTTGTGCAACAGGTAACTAGAGTGTGACATCCTGCTCAATGCCTCAAAGGAAGGGGCCTGGAACTTTTGCAGAGATAGGGCAAGGCAAGAATCATTGTAATATCCTGAATCTTCTGGCTACAGATATCTCTGAAAGCCCACAGAAATATCAGATAACTGGAGATCTTCCTGGGACAGGTCTTACAATTTCTTACTTCAAGCCAAACACAAAGTTCCAGTCCCACAGGAAAGGTGCAGGATGATCCAGACCAAGCTGTACTAACCCTGCTAGGAGACTGCTAGAGTGGGGTCACCCTGGGGGTGACTCAAGAAACAGATCTTAGAGGAACAAATGTAGACCTATTCAGAGAAATTAAAGAATATAAAGAACAAGTCAGAGAACTAAGGAGAGAGAATGAAAAACTCAAGAAGGACCTAGAGGGAGACAATGACTAACTTCAGAAAGAACTAAAGGGAGAGAATGACAAACTCCAGAAATAACTAGAGGGAGAAAATTACAAATTCCAGAAGGAAATGGAAACACTTTTAAAGGAAGCCCAGTGAAGTAAGGAGCACCAGGAAGAGATTGAGAAGCACCAAAAGGAACTGGAAATACTAAAGAAATCACAGGATGAAATAAAAAAGAAAATAAAAAACTCATCCAATCAAGAGGAAAGGAATGGAAAAAGCCTCAGAAGTAGAATGGAGGAAGCAGAGCAAAAAGTATCAGACCTGGAAAATAACATAGGACAACTAAAAAGCTCAAGTAAAGATTATGAAAAATTAAAAAATACTAGAACATCCAGGTAATATGGGACACTATGAAAAGATCAAACCTCCACATCATAGGAATGGAGGAAGAAGAATCCCAAGAGAATGATATTGATCAGATCTTCGACAGAATACACACGCCCAGGTTGTATTGCCCCCAGTAGTAGCCACATTGGATCATTCTTCCCAGAGTATCCCCAATGGAAAAAATAATGACACTATGTCATGACTGAGATTTTTTAATAAAGAAAAAGTAGGATATCTATGTATTCTTCTGGAAGAAGCACTTAGAGGGTCAGCAAGCAATCTCCAAGCCTGGACTCCTGCTGATATCTTGCTTGCCTGTGAAAACCTGCCTGGTACAAATTATCTTTGATAACTTGAGCAAAGCATTGTCACAGTCCTGTAGTTATCTGGAGTACATGACCTGAAATCCTGCATGTCGCAACCCCTAATTTTGTATGTCCCAACTCCCCACAAGGTTCTGTATGAAAACACTGAGTTACAGCAGTAAATTGAGGTTTTTTGCCTTGTGGACTTGCTCCCAGGACGGGAGGGGAGGCGGGTAGGGAGAGCGAGCCGCTCTAGCTCTCGACTATATCTCTCTCTACTCTCTCTCTTCTCCCTCTACACTCTCACTCTTAAATGATGACCTAGCACATGTCCTGCAATATCCCTCTCCTCTCCTTCCCTCTCCCTCTCTCTCTCTCTCTCTCTCTCTCTCTCTCTTCCCCATTCTGTTGGGCCTTGCTTCCAAATCCTCTCCCTCCCTTCCAGGGCTTAGACCTGGGCTCAACGAGCCTTGGACCAGGGAGGAAGAACACCTCATGGAAGGCTGCACACATGTGGTACATTTAAAACGACACTGTCTTGCATCTTTTTCTCAGTCTTTTATAAACTTTTCAGTGCACAAGTTTGCTGTTTTTGTCTGTTCTTTGAATAGGTTTTTCTGTCTCTCTTTTTTGTTCTCTTTAATTTTATATTGTTCCAAAACTTGCATATATACACTCCAAACATAAATCAAAATTATAAATTCTGAAAATAAACTATAGGTTAATTCCAAAACACATTTAGAGATTCACATTTTAACAGTAAAGTTGAATGCAGGTAAAAAGAAGTATAACTATAGATTCTTTATATTAGAATATTGTGCTGGATATCTTTAGTGTCAACTTGACACACCTGGGTTGAGGGAGCCTCAATTGGGGAAGTGGCTCCATTGGACTGGCCTGTGGGCACATATATAGAGTAGTCTTGATTCTTGAGCAATGTGGGAGGGCTCAGCCCACTATGGGTGGTGCCACCCTGGGCAGGTTGTTGTGTACCATATAAGAGGGCAAGCTGGGCATGGGCCAGGGGAGGAAGCCAGTGGGCAGCATTCCTCGATGGCCTATGCCGGAGCACCTGCCTCCAGGTTCCTGTCCTGAATTCCCGCCTTGGGTTCCCTGAGTGATGAACTACAATCCAGGAGATGTTGGTGTTGGTCAGAGTGTTTTGTCACAGCAATTGAAGAGAAACTAGAACAAATATGAATACATATCTTCCACCCATATATGGTAATTACAATGTGTGAATACAAGTGGTAGGACAATTCTAGAGCCCATTAAGAGCTTCATATTTTAATAGCAGAGTTGCTTTCAGATAGAATGTAATATAATAATAAAGTTGCTCAGTTTGCCTGCCAACTGTGGATTTGGTTATAGTATCCACAAATGAGGGAAACACTTCTCACTTTTTTTTCTGGGACTGTGTTAATTCACTTAGCATTATGGCTTCAAATCCCATCCATTTACCAGCAAAGTTCATGATGTCATCTTTCTTCGCCTCTGCATAGAACTCCATTTCATAGATGTACCATATTTTTGTTATCCAGTCATCAGTTGAAGGGCGTTTGGGTTGGTTCCAGCTCTTTGCTATTATGGAGAGAGCTGCAATATACATAACTGTGCATTTATCTTTGTTGTAGGATGAGTCTTGTGGGTATATACCCAGGAGTAGTATGGCTGGGTCATGTGGTAGGCTCATTTTGAGTTATTTCTTAAGGATTCTCCACACTGCTTTCCACAGTGGTTGTACCAGTTTACATTCCCACCAGCAGAGGATGAGTGTTCCCCTTTCCCCACAAACTCTCCAGCATTTGGTGTCTTTTGTTTCCTTGATCTTGGCTAGTCTTATTGGAGTGAGATGGTACCTTAGTGTGGTTTTAATTTCCATTTCCTTAAATACTAATGATGTTGAACAATTTCTAAGATGTTTCTCAGCCATATTTACTTCCTTACTCATGAAGTCTCTGCTCATCTCTTTACTCCATCTTTTGAGTAGGTCATATGTTTTCATACTTCTTTGTTTTTAAGTAGTTTATGTATTCTGGACATTAATGCTCTGTAATGTATCAGTGGTGAAGGTTTCCTCCCACTCTGTGGGTTTTCTCTTCACTTCTTGGTTGTTTCTTTAGCTGTACAAAAGCTTTTGAGTTTGATGAGGTCCCACTTGTAAGCTGTTGTCCTTATTTCCTGTGCAGCTGCTGTTTGATTTGGAAAGTCTTTTCCTACACCTATGTCTTGTAGGTTGTTGCCTAGTTTTTCTTCTATCACCTTCAGGTTTTCAGGTTTCAGGTTGAGATCGTTGATCCACTTGGAGTTTATTTTGGTACAGGGCCAGAGGTAGGGGTTTAACCTTGTTCTTCTGCAAATGATGATCATGTTTTGCCAACACCATTTAGTGAAGATATTATCTTTCCTCCATTGAGCTTTTTGGCCCTTTTTTCAAATATGAGGTGGCTGAAGTTATATGAGTTCAAGTTTGGATCTTCAATTTTGTTCCATTGGCCAATGGTTCTTTTTTTTGCCAGGCACAGGCTGTCTTTATGACTATAGCCCTGTAATATAGCTTGAAGTCTGGTAACGTAATCCCCCTAGTATTACACTTTTCACTCAGGGTTGCTTTAGCTATTCAAGGTCTTTTGTTTTTCCATATGAATTTAAGGATTTTTTTTCCAAGTCTCTGAAAAAGCCCATAGAGATTTTGATTGGGATTGTGTGGCTATTCTTTTGGTAGAAGCACTTAAAAGCAATTACCTGACAGCCTTGACCCCTGCTGTCTCTCACAGACCTGTGAAAGTCTGGACTGTCCTATGATCTCTCAGGAAAGAACTTTGATGCGGATTTTAGCTTGAGGTTCCTCCATCCCAGTTACCTGACCCAGCCCCCAATTGTGTGTATGTGTCCCGGCCCATGCCTGGGTTAGTACATAAGGCTTGACTTCCAACAATAAAATTGAGTCTATTCCCCCAGGCCTTCTCTGAGTCCGTGTATGTATGTCTGCCTATATGTCTGTCTCTATCTTTCTATTTCCTTGGGTAAAATCCCTGATGGGCCCTCCCCTCTCCTTTCCAGAACTAAGCCAAGGAGAGAAGAACAACAAACAGCATGTGGAAGTCAGCCACACATGTATAAAGGACTACTCAGATGATGAGAAACTCTGACAGGATTTCATTGAATCTCTATATTAATTTGTGTAGAATGGACATTTTTACTATATTAATTTTTCCAATCAATGAGCATGGGAGGTCTTTCCATCTTTTGATGTCATTTTCAATCTCCTTCTTCAGGATTTTAAAGTTTTTGTTGTACAGTTCTTCGGTGTCTTTGGTTAGGTTTATTCCTAGGTATTTTTGAGACTATTGCGATTGGGAAACTCTCTTTTCATTCATTCTCCAGTTGCAAATTGTTGGTGTAAAGAAAAGCTACTTATTTTTCTAAGTTTACTTTGTATCCTGCCACTTTACTGAAATGTTTAATCATTTCTAAGAGTTTTCTCGTAAAGCTTTTCCATCCTTTAGATAAACTAACATATCATCTCAAAAAGGGATAGGTTTACTTCCTGTTTTCCAATTAGTTTTCGTTTAATTTCGCTTTCTTGCCTTAGAGCCCTAGCAAGCATTTCAAATGCTATATTGAAGAGGAGTGGCGATATCGGACAGCCTTGCCATGTTCCTGTCTTTAAAGTAAATGCTTCCAACTTTTCTCCATTTAGGATGATGTTGGCTGTGGGTTTCTCGTATATGGCTTTGATTACATTGATGAATGATCCCTCCAGTCCTATTCCCTCTCAGACTTTAAGCATGACTGGATACTGGATTTTGTCAAAACCTTTTTCTGCATCAATTGAGATGATTGTGTGGTTTTTGTCTTTCAGTCCATTTATGCGTTTTATGACATTTTTTGATTTATGTATGTTCAACCATCCCTGCATCTCTGGTATGAATCCAACCTGGTGAAAATGGAAGATTTTTTTGATATGGGTCTGTATGTGATTTGACAGTATTTTGTTGAGAATTTTTACATATGTGTTCATAAATGAAATGGGTGTATAGTTTTCTTTCTTGTTTGTGTCTTTGCCTGGTTTTGGTATTAGAGTGATGCTGGCTTCATAGAAGGAATTTGGGCTATTTCCCTCTGTTTGTATCCTTCTGAAAATTTTGAGTAGTAATGGTTGTAAGATATTTTTAAATATTTTACAGAATTCTGCTGTCAAATCATCTCGGCCTGGGCTTTTTTAGTTGGGAGGCTTTTTATTACATCTTCAGTTTCCTCAAGTATTTTGGGTCTGTTTAAGCTGCCAGTCTCTTCTTGGTTAAGCTTTGGCGAATCCCAGGATTTCAGATATTCATCCATTTCTCTTTGGCTTTCAAGTTTAGTAGAGTACAGGTTTTTGAAGTATTCTCCTGTGATTGTTTGGATCTTTTCTTTATCTGTTGCAGTGTTTCCCCTTTCATCACGAATGCTATTGATTTGGAGTTGTTCTTTCTTTCTTTTGCTTAACTGGGCTAGAGGTCTATTCATTTTGTTTATCTTTTCAAAGAACCAACTTTTGGATTCATTGAGTTTTTGTATTGTTTTATTTGATTCTATTTCATTGATTTCTGCTCTGATTTTTATAATTTCTTCCTGTCTGTTGGGTTTTCAGTTCATTTTTTTTCTCTCAGGTTTTTTAAGCTACAGTGTTAGATCATTTACTTGTTCTCTTTCTTTTTTTTAATGTTGGCACTTAGGTCTGTAAATTTTCCTCTTGGGGCTGACTTTAATGTATCTCGCAGGTTTTATTGTGTTGTATTGTCATTTTCGTTTAGTTTCAGAAATGTTTTATTTCATTCTTTATTTCTGCTCTGACCAACTCAACATTCGCTATTGTGTTGCTTAGTCTCCATGTGTTCTTATAGTTAATAGGGGTTACCTTGGTGTTAATATTGAGCTTTATTGCACTGTGATCTGATAGAATCATCCATGGAATAATTTCAATCCTTTCGTATTTGTTGACATTTCTTGTGTCCCAGTATGTGCTCCATTTGGGAGAATGTTCTGTGGGGTGCTGAGTAGAAAGTTTATTCTCTGGTGTTTGGATGAAATATTCTGTAGATATCTGTGAGGTATATTTGATGTATTATAGTGTTCAGTTCTGATGTCTCTCTGTTTATTTTTCATCCAGTTGTCCTGTCCAAAGGGCTCAGTGGGGTACTGAAGTCCCCCGCTATCAGCATGCTGGGATTAATCTGTGTCTTGAGATCCTGAAGGATTGTGTTTATAAAGTTTGGTGCACCAGATTTTGGTGCATAAACATTTAAGATTGTGAAATCTTCCTGGTTAATTGTTCCATTGATAACGATATAATGGCTCTCTTTGTCTTTTCTGATTGATTTCACTCTGAGGTTTATTTTGTTTGTTATTAGAATAGCCACTCCTGCTTGCTTTTGGTACCATTCAATTGAACTATTTTTTCCATCCTTTCACTCTAAGGTGGTGTCTGTTCTTGAAGGTGAGATGGGTTTATTGTAGGCAGCATATAGATGGATTCTTTTTCCTAATCCATTCTCCAAAGCTGTGTGTTGTGATTGGGGTGTTTAGACCATTAATATTTAAGGTTACTACTGAGAGATGTGTGCTGTTTCCTTTCAACTTATTTTTCGTTTGCATTCTTGGTCTAGGTATTTATTTACTCTGTTTTACTTTTGGTAATTTCTCTCTTGGGTTGCTTAAGGATAGTTGCTCCTTTCCACTACTCTTTGAATTCCTTCAGGTATTATCTGGTGTTGTTTTACATGTGTTCTTTCATTTTGTTTTTGTCATGAAAGATTTTTCTTTCTCCTTCAAGTATGATTGGCATTTTTGCTGGGTATAGTAATCTGGGTTGGCATCTAAAGTCATTTAACACTGGGAATACTTTGGTCCATGTTCTTCTGGCTTTCATAGTTTTCACTGAGAAGTAAGCTGTAATACTGATGGGTTTATATGTACCTTGTTGTTTTTCTTTGTGGCTTTCAGTATTTTGTCATTGCTTTGAGCATCTAGTGTTTTAACTATGACATGACATGGGGAATTTCTTTTCTGGTCTTGTCTATTTGGTTTTCTGTGTGCTTCTTGTACTTGTATGTGTTTGTCTTTTTTCAGTATGGGGAAATTTTCTTCTATTCTGTTGAAGATCTGATCTATACCATTCTCATGTGATTCTTCTTCCTCTATCTGTATGATGCAGAGGTTTGCTCTTTTCAGTGTCTCATATTTCCTGGCTGTTCCATTCTTGTGCTTTTTAAAATTTTTTCATAATCTTTACTTGAGATTTCTAGCTGCGCTGTGTTATCCTGTAGGTCTCATATTCTTTTTTCTGCTGCATCCATTCTGCCTCTGAGGCTTTTCCATATCCTTTCCTGCTGATTGGATAAATGTTCAATTTCCTTTTTCAATTCATCCTTTGATTTCTCCAGTATTTCCATTTCCTTTTGGAGCTTTTAATGCTCTTCTTATACCTACTTGCTTCGCTGGTCGGTTTCTTTTTTCCTTTCATCCTGAGATCTTTTCAATATTTCCACTTCCTTCTAGAGTTTGTCATTTTCTCCCTCTAGTTCTTTTCAGAGTTTGTCAATCTCTTCCTTTAGTTCTTTCAGGAGTTTATCATTCTTTCCTTCTAGATCCTTCATAAGGCTTTCATTCTCTCACTTTAGTTCTCTGATTTGTTCTTTATAGTACTTCAATATGTCTACAATTGTTCTTCTAAGGTCGGTGTCTTGTTTTCCTTCCAGGGAGATCTCATTGTTGGGATCTTCTACAGGATTAGTTGAGTTCTATGGGGATTTATTATGAGCTTTTCCCATATTGTTGTTTTTCTCTTGCGTCTTGGGCATGTGTATTTGTTTTGTTGTTGTTGTTGTTGTTGTTGTTTTCCTCCTTTGTTTGTTTGTTTGTTTGGCTTCTTTTGCTAATCTCAAAGGGAGGACTAGTTGCTCACTCAGTTTGCTTCCTGCTGCTTTCTTCCTCAGTTTTGACTATGCACCCTCAAATCATTGACACTGTTGGATCCTCCAAACCACAGTAAACTACAGCATGAACAGTTCATACTTTCTACCACAGTACCAGTGTATTGCTCTCATGGCTTTTAGTATTTTGTCATTGTTTTCAGCATCTGGCATTTTAACTATGATATGGTGTGAGGAGTTTCTTATTTGGTCTTGTCTATTTTGTGTTCTATATGTTTCTTGTACATGTTTAGGTTTGTCTTTTATCAGTTTGAGAAAAATTTCTTGTATAATCCTGTTGAAGATCTCACTAATACCATTGTCTTGGGAATCTTCTCCTTCCTTTATCCCTATGATATGAAGATTTTATCTTTTCATAATATCCCACATTTCCTGGCAATTCCACTCTTCATGTTTGTTTTTTTAATTTTTCATATTCTTCACTTGAGCATTTTACATGTCCCTTCTTATTCTGCAAGTCTGATATTCTATTTTCTGCTTCATCCTTTCAACTTTTGAGGCTTTCTCCTATCTTTCCCTGTTGATTGGATGAATGTTCCATTTCCTTTGTCATTTCTTTAGTATTTCCATTTTGAGGTTGGTATACTCTACTTGTAGCTCCTTGCATCGCTGGTCTCTTTCTTTTTTCATTTCAGCCTGGGATCTTTTCATTGTTTACACATCCTTCCAGAGTTTGTCCCTCTCTACCTCTACTTACTTTCAGATTTTGTGTTTCTCTTCTTCTAGCACTTTTCAGTTTTTGTTTCTCTTCCTCTAGGATTTTTCAGAGTTTGTCATTCTCTACCTCTAGTTCTTTCCAGTGTTTATCATTATTTTCTTCTAGATCCTTTCTGAGTTTTCCATTTTCTGCTCTTAGCTTTCTGATTTGTTCTTTATATTCTTTTATTTCTTTGAACATGTCCACAATTGTTCTTCTAATTTCTTTGTCTTGGTTTCTTTCAAGGGAGATCTCATTTTAGCAATCTTCTGTAGGGTTGTAGAATTCTGTGTGGATTTATTATGAGCTTATACCATGTTGTTTTTGTTGTTTCTTCTAATTATGAAACAGAAGGGAGATCTCCTAAGACGAACTGAAGCACAGGTACTGTGGTGTGAAATTACCAAAAGAAGGGGTGTCCAAGTGGATTCTTTGGAGAACATTCAGAACAGAAAGGGGCAAGTGAGTTGGACCTCCAATAGAAAGCCTAAAGCTTAGAGAAGTCAGCACTCCATAAGCAATGAGTAAAGGAAAAAAACAAACAAACAAACAAATCAATCGAACCAACAATGAAGGCATATGAAGGAGGCAAGCAAAGCAAGACTTCAACACAGTGAAGAGGCATTTGGGACCCACATTAGAATACAGGCAAGGGGAAGCCCATATGCCAGGAACACGAAGAAGAGACAACAAGGGAAAGGTGCAGGAAAATCCCACACCAACTTCTACCAACCCTGTGGAAGATTCCTACAGTGGGATTCCCCTGGGGATGGTTCAGTACACAGATATTGGAAGTACAATTGTGAACATACTTAAAGTACAATATTATAAAGAGCAAATCAAAGAATTAAGAAAAGAGAACAAAGAACTCAAGAAGGACCTAGAGAGAGAGAAGGACAAACTCGGGAAGGCAGTGGAAACACTGAAAAGATCCCATGCTGAAAAAGATAAGGAAAACAAACAAGGAAGCAAAGAGCTACAGGAAGAGATTGAGAAGCTCCAAAAGGAAGTAGAAATACTAAAGAAATCAGAATAGGACATGAAAAAGGAAATCAAACACTCATCCAATCAAGAAGAAAGGAATTGAAAAAGCCTCAGAAATAGAATGGAGGTGGGCTGGAGAGATGGCCTAGCGGTTAAGAGCGCCGACCACTCTTACAGAGGACCTGGGTTTGATCCCCAGCATCCACATGGTGGCCAAGAACCGTCTGAAACTCCAATTCCAAGAGAACTCCAGTTGCAGGGGAATCCGACACCATCTTCTGACCTCCGCAGCATTGCACGACACGGGTGCACACACTTGCATGCAGACAGTACATTCATACACGTACAGAAATAAGTAAAATTAATTTAAAAAATTAAAAAAAAAAGAAGTAGAATGGAGGAAGCAGAACAAAGAATAGCAGACCTGGAAGATAACACAGAACAATTAAAAACCTCAAGTAAAGATTATGAAAAATTGAAAAATACACAAAAATGGAACAACCAGAAACTGTGGGACACTATGAAAATATCAAACCTCTGCATCATAGGAACAGAGGAAGGAGAAGAATCCTAAGAGAATGGTATTGATCAGATCTTCAACAGAATAATAGATGAAAACTTCCCCAAACTAAAAAAAGACAAACCAATACAAATGCAAGAAGCACATAGAACTCCAAACAGACAAGATCAGAAAAGAAACTCTCCACGCTGTGTCAGAGTTAAAATGCTAGACACCCAAAACAGACAAAATCCTTAATGCCACAAGAGAAAAACAAGTTACGTAAAAGGGGAAACCTATCAGAATTTAAACCGTCTTCTCAGTGCAAACTATGAAAGCAAGAAGAATGTGGAGCAAAACATTCCCAGTGTTAAAGGACAATAGATGCCAACCCAGATTGCTATACCCAGCAAAAATGTTGATTATAGTTGAAGGAGAGAGAAAAACCTTCCATGACATAATCAAGATGAAAGAATATATGTCCGGAAAACCAACCTTTCAGAGACTACTTAAAGCAATTCAAAGGACAGAAGAAAGGAGCAACCATCCCCAGGCACCTAGAAAGAGAAATCAATAAAATCATAACTGCAGAAGTAGAAACCTAAACCAAAACCAAAAATGGATAATAAGGCAAAAGGAAGCAACACAAACCTATCAGTCATAACGTTAAATATTAATGGACCAAATTCCACAATCAAAAGACCTAGACTGGGAGAATGGATTAGGAAACAGAACCCATTGATATGCTGTCTACAAGAAATGCATCTTACCTTCAAGGACAGCCACCATCTTAATGTGAAAGGATGGAAAAAAATATTCCAAGCAAATGGTACCAAAAAGAAAGCAGGTGTTGTTATTTTAATATCAGACAAAATATACTTCAAAGTAAAAGAAATCAGAAGAGACAAAGAAGGCCATTACATTTTTATCAAAGGAACAATTCACCAAGAAGATTTCACAATTATGAATATCTATGCCCCAAACTCTGGTGCACCAAACTTTATAAAGACAATTCTCCAGGACCACAAGTCACACACTAACCCCAGTACACACATAGTAGGGGACTTAAATACCCCACTGAACCCTTTGGGTAGGTCAACAGGGCAAATAATAAACAGAGAGACATCTGAACTGAAAGATATGATACACCAAATGGACCTCACAGACCTCTACCAAATATTCCACCCTAATACCAGAGAATACACTTTCTACTCAGCACCCCAAGGAACAGTCTCCAAAATCGACCACATACTGGGACACAGAACAAACCTCCACAAATACAAAAATATTGAAATAATTTCATGCATTCTATCAGACCACATGAAATAAAGCTCAACATCAACACCAGGGTAAGCCCTACTGCCTACAAGAACACATGGAGACTAAACAACACACTCTTGAATAATGAATGGGTCAAGGAAGAGATAAAGAAAGAAATAAAAGCATTCCTGGAACTGAATGACAATGACAATACAACACAACAAAACCTATGGGATACTTTAAAAGCAGTCCTAAGAGGGAAGTTTATAGCCCTGGGTGCCTACATTAGAAAAACAGAAAAAGCACCACTGAACGATCTAACACTGCAGCTAAAAGCACATGAGAGGCAACAATAGATGAAACCTAAATGCAACAGACAGGAAGAAATAACAAATGTCAGAGCAGAAATCAATAAAATAGAAACAAAGAAAATGATACAACAAATCAATGAATCCAAAAGTTGGTTCTTTGAAAGAATAAACAAGACAGAGAGATCTCTAGCCCAGTTAACTGAAAGAAAGAAGGAACAACTCCAAATCAACACAATCCATGATGAAAAGGGAATTATCACAAGGCAATGAAAACATTCAGAAATTCATACGGGAATACTTCACAAACCTATACTCTACCAAGTATGAAAACTTAGAAGAAATGGATGAAAGTCTGAAATCCGGGGAATCACCAAAGATCAACCAAGAAGAGATTGACAGCTTAAACAGACCCATAATATATGAAGAAATTGAAGATGTAATAAGAAACCTCCCAAATAAAAAAAAGTCCAGGCCCAGACATTTTCACGGCAGAATTCTATACATTTCAAAAATGCTCAAAACCATTATTACTGAAATTGTTTAGAAGGATACAAACAGAGGGAATTCTCCCAAATTCCTTTTATGAAGCCAGCATCACTCTATTACCAAAACCAGGCAAAGATACAACAAAAAAAGAGAACTATAGACCCATCTCCGTCATGAACACAGATGCCAAAATTCTAAATAGGATACTGGCAAATGGCATACAGACTCACATCAAGATAATCCATCATGTCCAAGTTGGATTCATACCAGAGATGCAGGGATGGTTCAACATATGAAAATCAATAAACAACATCAAGCATATAAATGGACTGAAAGACAAAAACCACACCATCATCTCAATTGATGCAGAAAAAACCTTTGACAAAATCCAGCATCTCTTCATGCTTAAAGACCTAGAGGGAATTGTATTGGAGGGATCATTCCTCAATGTAATCAAAACCATATACAGGAAACACACAGCCAATATCATCCTAAATGGGGAAATGACAGAAACATTCCCTTTAAAGATAGGAACTCGGCAAGGCTGCCCACTGTCACCACTCCTCTTCAATATGGTGATTGAAACACTTCCTCGAGCACTAAGGCAAGAAAAGGAAATTAAAGGAGTACTGTGATGGTTAATCCTGGGTGTCAACTTGACTGGACTAAGGAACAAATAAGAGAAAAAGGATCTTCGGGTTGGACCACTTCAACCCGGATGGCCCACCCCAAATGTGGGCATTACCTTCTGCCAGCAGACAGTATTAAATGACACGGCAAAGGGAGCTGGTCCCTTTTTTCCTGTGGCTTGCCTCTCTCTCACTAGTGAGTTTGTCTTGCTGCTGTGATCAACCCTTCAGATGCCAGTGTGTACTGAGACCGGCAGATCTCCTGGAATCCACCATCATGTATTCCTCACAGCATTGCTTCTGACCAAGGAACTCACTTCACAGCCAAAGAAGTGCGACAGTGGGCCCATGGTCATGGTATCCACTGGTCTTACCATATTCCCCACAACCCAGAAGCAGCTGGCTTGATAGAACGATGGAATGGCCTCTTGAATACACAGTT
This sequence comes from Rhizomys pruinosus, assembly GCA_009823505.1. Taxonomy (NCBI): domain Eukaryota; kingdom Metazoa; phylum Chordata; class Mammalia; order Rodentia; family Spalacidae; genus Rhizomys; species Rhizomys pruinosus. Next base: position 582,477 of record VZQC01009412.1, read on the forward strand.
ACAGCGCCAATTATGTAGCAATACCCTGGAGGGCTGGGGCAAGGTTCTGCAGCAGACAGTGTATGCTTTGAATTAGCACCCACTATATGGTACTGTTTCTCCTATAGCCAGAATTCATGGGTCCAGGAACCAAAGATTGGAAGTGGGAGTGATTCCACTCACTATCACCCCTAGTGACACAGTGGGAAAATTTTTGCTTCCTGTACCCATGACCTTGCGTTCTGCTGGTCTAGATAATTTAGCTCCAAAGGGGGGAGTGCTATTGCCAGGAGATACAGAAAACATTCCATTGAACTGGAAGCTAAGCCTTCCCCCTGGCCACTTTGGGCTTCTGCCCTTAAGCTAACAGGCTAAGGAAGGAATAACAGTAGTAGGAGGAGTGATTGATCCAGAGTACCAGGAGGAAATTGGACTTTTTCTCCACAATGGGGGCAAGGAAGATTATGTCTGGAAGGCAGGAGATGCTGTAGGGTGCCTTCTGGTGCTACCATGTCCTATGATTAAGGTCAACGGGAAACTCCAACAACCCAAACCAGACAGGACAACAAATGGCCCAGACCATTCAGGGATGAAGTTATGGGTCACTCCTCCAGGGAAAGAGTCAAGACCTGTAGAGGTGCTTGCTGATGGTGGAAGAAATACAGAATGGGTAGTAGAGGAAGGTAGCCATAAATATCAGCTGAGGCCACAGAACCAGTTGCAGAAACATGGATTATAATAGATATTAACTTTTGTCCTATTTGGTTAAGAATATATATATATATATATATATATCGCTTAATATATATATATATATGCTATATATAGCAGATACTTGTGTTGTTCTCTTTTGAATGTGCAACTGAGATAAGTGTTAAGTGTTGTCATATTTAGGTTATTAGATACTGAAGGACTAAGTGTTCCTCAAGGACATTACCACCTACTCTACGATATAATGCTTTACTATTGCACATGAGACACTTATAACATGTTAGGTGGAATTATGACCTTGCCATTGTTTGCAATTGACATTTAAGCATAACATAAGGAGAGACTATTTATTGGGTGTCAAGTTGACAAGGGGTGGACTTGTGATGGTTAATCCTGGGTGTCAACTTGACTGGACTAAGGAACAAATAAGAGAAAAAGGATGTTCAGATTGGACCACCTCAACCTGGATGGGCCACCCCAAATGTGGGTGTTACCTTCTGCTGGCAGGCAGTATAAAAGGCCATGGCAGAGGGAGCTGGTCCCTTTTTTTTNGAACTTCTGATCCTCCCTCCAAAGCGGTTTCATTCGGCACATACGCCATCTGCAATTTCCATAAGTATCTTTTGAGAACCTCATAAGTTGTTGTACCTCCTCTTTTCTGGCTTGACTTAGGGACTTCGTCTTGCCCCCCAAAAAGAACAGAAAAATCTCCTCTATTTATCCCCCTCCCGCTCCACCTTCTCAGCTCCAGCGTTTGTTGTGGTTCTCTCTATACTATTGGTATCATCTGGCCGTGATCTTGGCATTCCAGGGTCCCTGGCAGCTTCAACGGTGAGCGTGGTTTACTTTGAGGTAGAGGGAAGGGTTTACTATAACAGGTGTTTAGTCTATCAAGACTCAGGTGTTAGCCATAAAACTTCGGCTAAAGATCCGGGCCTGGCATCTTGGGATCGTGCAACCGCGTCATCCACATATCCCCTTCGCTTCTTTATTTTTTTTAGCTAGAGTAATGCCTGTCTAGGTACCCCATGCATCAATGCCCCTTACCATCATGGAGACAAATCAGCACTGGTTTATTCCTGTCTTAGGATTTGGGGATGCCCAGAGAGCCTTAAGCCCGTTCCCTTTGGCCACTTTCTCGCATCTAAGGCCATCCTTGAGGAGACGTCTGTCCTCACTTGTGCAACTCATATCACTTGCATTCCAAAGGCAGGTAAATAAGTGAGGAACTAGTGGATCAAGGCACTGCAAGTCGCATTCCTCCGCCCTTTCTTTCAGTACTGAAGCAGCGGTGGCATTGCCAGTTTGTAAGCCCTATCAGCCAAGGACTACATCCAATGCGGGTTTTTGGGAGGGTTGTTTGATGTGAGTGATGGATGTGGTCTGAGGTCCGCAACATGCATCAAGTTCTCCTAGACCAGTTTCCTGTAGATTCTGAGACATGGTTATGGGACAATTTTGAGTGGCATGGCTCGGCATTTACAAACAGTATTGGATAGTTACACACAAACCCAGAGAATATTTTCATTCACATCCCAGCACATGCACAAAGAGGTGCCACATGCAAACAGGTGTACTTCTTAAAGGAGACGTTATGTGGTTGTCAGCATATTGGAGGATACTGTGGGACTCGAAATGATGTAGTTTCAAACCCAAAAGCTTGTCATTCCCCAACCTCCATCTCTTTGCATACTGAAAGTAGAAATATTTGTGTACACCTTCACATTCACCTCTATCGCTTTAAACTGTTCACACATTACTATCATGGAGGTAAGATGTGTATTTTATTAGATGAGTTGTACATATAGGAGGACAATGTTGAATATTACGCTTTCCATAAGAAGCAATTACCATGTCTTTGGGTGAATTTTCCTTGGACATTTGCATAATGCTAGATAACCAATCCCAATTGGTTCATGCCCGGCTCTAATTTCTGCCCTACCTACATCCAGACTTCAGCCTGTTCTTATATAGGGTTCGGCGTGTTAACTTCTTTAGTACATTGCTCATATATAAGCTGTTTAGTATGGCATTGCAGTATCAGCAGTCCCAAGACGCGGCCCCTCAGTCTTCCATAATTCTACCTTACAAAATCTGAATAAGGTTCTGGGGGCCTGAAGGATTTTGATTAGATTTCCCCACCTCTTCTCTATTTGGGATGAGACATCCATGGCTCGGATGCTAAATGCATTTAATCTGATCATTATAGAGCCTAACTGGATGTTTTGACGTGCACTGCGCATACCTTCCTTGTTCCATCAGATACTTGGTCCCAAGCTGCCTGACCATTGTGATTAAGAGTGTTGTCCTGTTGGGCAATTCCAAGATAAAATACTGTATCCAATCTATATTGGTGTGGTCAGACTGCTTGGGGCCAGATTTTGCCAGTCACCGGGTCATACAATACCGGTGCAAAGACTCCAGCTGAGTCACAACAAAGGCAGCATTGGCTCCATAGGCACGTACCGCCTCCGCCAGCCTTTGAACAATCTTCCAATCTAGCGGCTCATGATAGCGGTTCCCTTGTTGATTTTGAAATACAGGGAAGCACTGAGCCTCTAGTTCTCTCCAAGTTTCAGGATGTAAACTATTCCCTCCTGCTCCGTTGCAAGCATAAGGAGGTGGCAGGGGCAGTTCCGGGGCTGACGGTTCTATCTTTACTTTCACTTTCTCCAAGCTGGCGGCAAGGCTTTCCACATCCCCATCCTGACATGTCCCCTTCACTAGATTCTTCTTGAATTTCAGAGTGTTGAGAGCGCTCTTCCTTAACCTGGTCTAAGGCTTCACTCCCTTCTTTTATCTTTTTTCTGCACCGTTCCTCGTCCCCTATGCAATTTTTTACCAACTTCCACACCAGCAGTACTCCCTTGTGTAAGTCTCCCTGTTCCTCAGCAAACTTTAGGTCCCTCCCTAACTTTTCCCAACTAGGTATTGTAAGGCATCCCGTCACTGGGAACCATGGAGCGACCTGATCCACTGCTGCCAAAAATCTGTCTAGAGTTTCTCCTTCAGCTCAATTCCTTTTGCCCTCAATAAAGCCTTAAAGGCGCGACACACTGTCAGAGCAGGTGTTGTGTTTCCCATAGTGCTAGCTAGGGCCCGTCCCGGAACCGGGAGCTTTATCATCTCATTCCGAGAACCTTAATTGTCCCCTTTTCTGGGGAGCTTTGTCATCTCACTCCAAGAGCCTTAATTGTCCCCTTTTCCAGGGAGCTTTATTGTCTCACTCCAAGAGCCTTAATTTTCCCCTTTTCTGGGAAGCTTTATCGTCTCACTCCGAGAGCCTTAATTGTCCCGCTTATCTGGGAGCTTACCGACTAGTAACCCTGACCGCAATGAGTTCTGAACGAGAAAGGAAGAAGAATGCGTTCTCCGTGCGGGCCACCACTTGATGCCTTTGATTCTGACCAGCAGAAATAAAGCACCTCTAGCTCGTTCTTCTCAAAGCACATTACAGCATTTTTATTTCCTCCTCTTCTTCTTCCTCTTCTTCTTCCCCCCAAGAACAGAACATCTCCTCTATTTATCCCTCTCCTGCTCCACCTTCTCAGCCCAGGTTGTGTGGCCTCAGTCTATTGGTATCATCTGGCCTGATCTTGCATCCAGGGTGCACCTGCGCAGTCAAATGGTTGATGTGGCTTTACTTTGAGGTAGGAGGGAATCAGGTGTTAGTCATAAGACTCAGGTGTTAGTCATAAGACTCAGATGTTAGTCATAAGACTTGGCTAAAGTCCCAGGCGCCATCTTGGGACTGTCACCACACCCGCTCTCCACAACCTTGCCATTACTTGCAATTGACATTTAAGCATAACATAAGGAGAGGCTATTTATTGGGTGTCAAGTTGACAAGGGGTGGACTTGTGATGGTTAATCCTCTGTGTCAACATGACTGGACTAAGGAACAAATAAGAGATAAAGGATCTTCGGATTGGACTGCCTCAACCTGGATGGCCCACCCCAAATGTGGGCATTACCTTCTGCCAGAAGACAGAATTAAAGGCCATGGCAGAGGGAGCTGTTTCCTTTTTTCCTGTGGCTTGCCTCTCTCTCACTGGTGAGTTTGTCTTCCTGCTGTGATCAACCCTTTGGATCCCAGTGTGTACTGAGACTGGCAGATCTCCTGGAATCCACTGGGCCTTCAGCACCAGATTGGGACTACTGCGACATCCAGCCTTGTGGACTGAGCATTTCCCTGGATTCTCATCCTCTCCAGTGTGGCACAGCTACTGTTGGACTACTTGAGCTCTATCACGTGAGCAAATCAATAAATTGTATAGAGCTATATATTCATCCTGTTGCTTCTGTTTCTTTAGAGAACCCTGACTAATACAAGTACTAATTGGAAAAGAGGAAGTCAAGCTATCCCTATTTGCTGATGATATGATTGTTTACTTAAGGAAGGGATGCTAAAACTCCACCAGAAAACACCTAGAAACGACTAACAGCTTCAGGAAAGTGGCAGGATACAAAATTAACCTAAAACAATCAGTAGCCTTTCTTTACACCAAAAACAAGCAACTGGAGAAGGAATTCAAGGAGGACTTCCCACTCACAATAGCCTCAAAAAAATAAAATACATAGGAATAACCCTAACCAAAGACACCAAAAATCTCTACAATAAAAATTTAAACCCTTGAAGAAAGAAATTGAAGAAGACATCAGAAGATGGAAAAACTTCCCATGCTCATGGATTCGGAAAATTAACATTGTAAAAATGCCCATTCTACCCAAACTCTTGTATAGATTTAATGCAATCCCAATTAAAATCCCCAAGAGTTTCTTCACAGGCTTGGAAAAAAGTCCTTAAATTCATTTGGAAAAACAAAAGACCTTGAACAGCCAAAACAACCCTGAGTGAAAAGAGCAACACAGGGGGGATCTCTATACCAGACTTCAAACTATACTACAGGGCTATAGTCATAAAAACAATCTGGTACTGGCACAAAAACAGATCTGTTGACCAATGGAACAAAACTGAAGATCTAAACGTGAGCACATACAATTTCAGCCAACTCATATTTGACAAGGGGACCAAGAATACACAATGGAGAAAAGACAGCATCTTGAGCAAGTGGTGTTAGCAAAACTGGATCACCACTTGTAGAAGACTGAAATTAAACCCCTACCTCTCACCCTGTACAAAAGTCAACTGCAGATGGATTAAAGACCACAAGGTGAATCCTCAAACTCTGAAGATGACAGGAGAAAAAGTTGGCAGCACACTTCAAGTCATGGGTGTAGGAAAAGACTTCCGAAATCGGACAGCAGCTGCACAAGAATAAAGATCAACGATTGACTAATGGGACCTCATTAAACTCAAAAGCTTCTGTACATCAAAAGAAACAATCAAGGAAGTGAAGAGAAATCCCACAAATTGGGAGGAAACATTCACCACAGAAACATCTGACAAAGCACTGATTTCCAGAATATGTAAACTACTCAAAAAACAAAGAAGTAAGTAAACAAAATGACCCACTCAATAGATGGAGCAAAGAGCTGAACAGAGACTTCACAAGTTAGGAATTAGAGATGGCTGAGAAACATCTTAAGAAGTGTTCAACATCACTAATCAATAAGGAAATGCAAATGAAAACCACTTTTAGATATCATCTTACTCCAATAGGACTGGATAGGATCAAGAAAACAAATGATACCAAGTGCTGGAGAGGTTGTGGGGAAAGAGGAACACTCATCAACTGCTGGTGGGAATGTAAGCTCCTCCAGTCACTATGGAAAGCAATGTGGAGAACACTTGGAAGACTTGGAATGAACTTTCCACCCGACCCAGCCATACCATTCCTGGGCATGTACCCACAAGACTCACACCACCACAGAGATATATGCACAGGCATGTTTATTTCAGCTCTCTTCACAATAGCAAGGAGCTCGAACCAACCCAAATGCCCCTCAACTGTTGAGTGGATAGAGACAATGTGGTACATCTACACAATGGAGTTCTATGCAGAAGTAAAGAAAGATGACATCATGAGCTTTACAGGAAAATGGCTGGAGCTAGAAGACATCATGCTGAGTGAAGTAACACAGTCCCAGAAAAACAAACGATGAATGGTATCCCTCATCTGTGAATGCTACTGCCAATTACCTAGTTGTAAGTATTTCTTGTGCATGGCCTCTTGAGTTTATGTCCAAGTAGTTGGGAGTGATGCATATTGAAAACAACAAGAACAACAACAGCAACAGAAAGTACTGCATCAAAGAACTGACTGAAACAGTGAACTTCTGCTCAAAACAATCAACTTCTACATGGAGAATTTTAAGAAAGACTGAGAAAGAGATGAAAAGCATGTTTGACAGAATACATGAGCTCTGGTGGGGTGGGGGATAGGGTGGGGGACACGGGTCTAGATTTGATAATCTTGTACAAAAATATATAATAAAAAATAAATTAATTTAAAAAAAGAAAAGGTAAAATTCATTGTAGGACACAGGTGGAAACGTAACAGGAAAAGGTTGAATTTCAACAGCCATGAATGCAAAATCATCTAACAAGTAAAAATTCACAGTCAGAACAGAACTCACACACAAGAGATACTAATAGAAACTGGATTGTCAGACTTAGTCTTCTATTTCTCAATAGTTAGATGACTGCTGGAATAATCATTCATCTTAGAATTCATTTTTCCCAAAAATTCAGTATCATACAATAGCATTCATTAAATAACATAATATTGGTAGTGATACTAAGAGTCAACAAACTAGAGAAAATTGATGGGAAAAGACAAAAGTGTCATGTGGAGAACCTGAATGTGCTCTTCAGTGAGAAGCCAGGATGACTGATTGAGACATAGTTAGTTGCTTTTCAATAAACCCTTTGCTTCATTTGGAATGGTAAACATTCTCATTCTGTTTGGCATTCATACCCTATATTTGCATTTTCATTATCATTTCTTAGTTTCTACAAAAATCTCTATTAGTTATTAATTGAGAACCTCATTTAAATGAAACCCATCCACTATTTTGGCCCCTGGGCAATGCTGGGCTGGCTGGATCAGCCCATTGTAAAGCATGCCATTCTTAAAAAGGTAAGACTGCTCTGCTCAAATTTAGTTGAGCAAGCCATGGGAAGTGAGCCAAGAAAGAAACTTCTTTCTTTGTGATAGATTAAGTTTTTACCTCCTTGTTCCTGCTGTGAGTTCCTTCCTTCCTTCTGTGGAAGAGGAACAATGGTTAAGAGAGGAAATTGAGGAAATTCCCTCCTTAATTCCCTCAATATGGAGATAGCTCAAAATCTTCCTCATATTTGTTTCCTAAAAACAAGTAAAATAATAAATTAAAACATGAATAATCTTTACAAAATTGACTTTGCCAAATGTGGTCACATATATTTTGTAAATAATATCAGGATTTATAGTCACCTAGGGTTCTAATAGCTTGGAAAGTTGATTCATGATGTTTGAGCTCTTTTCAGCTCTGATTTCATTTTGATGTCCCTCATTGAATGATCCTCAAAATTACACAAATGAAAAATATTTTTTTCATAATTCTCTTCTTAGTTGAAAAATGTCAGTCTTGGGGCTGGAGAGATAGCCTAGCGGTTAAGAGCACTGACTGCTCTTACAGAGGACCCGGGTTCGATCCCCAGCACCCACATGGTGGCTGAGAACCATCTGTAACTCCAGTTCCAGGAGAACTCCAGTTCCAGGGAATCCGAGACCCTCTTCTGACCTCCGCGGCATTGCACGACACGGGTGCACAAACCTACATGCAGACAGTACACTCATACACATACAAAAATAAAAAAATAAAAAAAAGAAAAAAAAGAAAAATGTCAGTCTTATCTATCAGCAAATAAATTATTAAGAAATAAATTTACATTTCAGCTAGGTATAATTATGGTAAAAAATAACCCAGGAAATCATTTCAAAAGTGATAAGATTTATTCATTCATTTTTCTAGAAATGTTCTAGAAGCTTCAGTATGTTTTGATGTATTCTGCTGGTATGATCACCAGGTATTAATTTGCATCAAAACAAGAAGAGAAAACATGTGAAGTTGCTTCATAGTTCACACAGAAAATAATAGGACTAGATACCTGGAATGAGCACTGATTCAATGTCTCCTTCAACAGCACACGTCTAATTACTTCAATTCTTACCTCAGAGCGCATGCCTCACAAAACCCACCCACTCAAAGTCTCAATATCAGCCTCCTGTCATTTTAACCCCTGAGTCAATATAGATCTAAAACCTTACCCTTGGAACATTTTAAGCCACTGAACGAATATGTTATGGTATAAATAAATTCTCGCTATGTAAGATAGTTCATTGGATAAGAGCACAGATAATGTGACTGCAAGTATCTGAGTTTGGGAATAATGATTCAAATAAAATATATGCTGTGATGTCACACATTATGTAACCTGACATTGGAGAAATAGCAAGCAGAACATGAAAACTCATTCTTGAGCTAGTCCAGAAAATCTTTGAACTCTGGAGCAAAAGAGAGTGCATCTCATTTATATAAGTTGAACATATCTTCCAGGCCAATCCTTCTAACAAGCAGGTACCACGGGATGGCAGGGTGCATGATAATATTTCTCTGCAGGTAGGTTTCAAAGAAACTTCCAGCAGTATGAAAGATAGAGAGTAGAGAGGACACTTTGAGGAAACAGCCTATATTAAAACTCACCAAACCACAGGACAGGGATAATTGTGGAAGAGGGTGGAGGGAAGATTGTATCATCCAGGGCTGGGTCTTTTATCAGTGTAACAAGAAAAGATAAAATGTTTATCATTTCAGTTTCAACTGATTTAGAAGTTCTTGGTAGACATGAGTTGGAACTTGTTGACATTATTTTATTGTAACAAAAATAGTGGTACTAAGAGTCCTAGCACTTGGGAGGCAGAGGCAGGCAGATCTATGTGAGTTCAAGGCGATCTCTACAGAGTGAGTTCTAGGATTGCCGGAGCTAAGAAAAGACCATGTCACAAAAAGACAAAAAAAGAGAAAGTAGTTTGGAAAGACTGAAATTAAGTATATCAGACAAAACTAGTCCTTAAAATGTGTTGTTTTCCTTTTTGAGAATCTACTAAATGAGTGCTAACTGTGCATTACTTCCATATACTCCAGTGCTTTAACAACTCCTTCTATATCCCCATTCCTTCACAATCTCTTTACTTCTTCCTTGTGTTTATACCTGTGTTACAGATGAGAGAGGAGGGGTGTTACAATGAGTCTATTAGTCATAGATAGATAGATAGATAGATAGATAGATAGATAGATAGATAGATAGATAGATAGCTGTTCAATTGAATTTAGATAAAAACTAATGATTACCATATAATTTTCGGACTTCACAAATGTAACAAACGTATCCACCTTGGAGCCACGGCTCGGCAGTTAAGAGCACTGCCTGCTCTTGCAGAGGAAACAGTTCCCAGCATGAGTATGGCAGCTAAAAATCATCTGTAACTCCAGTTTCAGAGAATCTGACACCCTCTTCTGACCTCAATGGGACATGCAGGATATGGATGCCTCTATTTACATCTATCCAATTCCCTCATACACATAAATGAATAATAAAAACCTAAATAAAATGTTAAAAATAGTTCCAGGTTTATTTTTTCTGGAGAGGGATCCCCAACAAGAGGTTTCTTAATTGAGAACATGTCTAATAAAAACAAAAAAAAATGAAATATTTTAGAGTATAAGCAGTTTTTAAATGTGTAATATTTTACAATTGTTTATTGATAAGATAAGCTGTCATATATTTGCTCCATGTGATAGTTCAAAGCAGACTGTGCTTTCTTTACATATTTTCAGTCTCATCTCTCTGCTTATTGATGTTATGTCCAACAGAGTGTGTCATTAGGAAATGTTTAATCCTAGCACTTGTGAGGCAGAGGCAGGCAGATCTCTATGAGTTCAAGGCCAGCCTGGTCTACAGAGTGAGTTCCAGGCCAGCAAGGACCATAGGGAGACCCTGTGTCACAAAAGAAGGAAATGTTAAGTCTGTTTCCATTCGCAACCTCTTCAAACAGTATGTACATTTTATGAATTGTAGAACAGTGTACATGGGCATATAGCTTAAAACTTACCCATAAGAGACACGTTTCTGCTGAACTCTTATATGACATGTTTTTGCATTTTCAGCCCTTTTTTATCTTTTTGAGATAGGGATTCCCTTTAGTCCCAGCTGGCCTGGAACTCTCTCTGGAGACCAGGCTGGCCTTGAATTTACAGAAATCCACTTGTCTCTGCTTCAGAATAAAGGTATGTGCCACCACGCCCAGCTGTACAGTTCTTTACTTTAATCCTCACAAAATAAACATATTTTTGTATTATCAGTTTTCTTAAACAATGACAATTTAAAATTCTACATATCACATAAACCACTACATATAGTTGTTGCTGATCATTACATTACTGATTGTATATTGGACATTATAACCATGTGTGCTTTTTGGTGTTCCTTCTTATGTGGTAATTTGGCAAAATGATACTCTTTTATTGAACTTTTGTGTACTTCATATGGGATGTATTAATCATTCTTAATTTCCTGTGTGCCCCCTACCCACTAGCACATACATACCCATGCCCTAAATGGGTGTCATACATTCTGTCCTTTGTGCCAGGGCCCATTCAAACATATTAGTGTCTCTAGACCTTCCTCAGTATGAATTCATCCACTGAGGTTTAGTCATCACAACCAGAATCCCTCACTTCAAGATCATCTGTTCTTCATCCAACAGTTATCAACTGTCAATAGTCCTTCTGCTAAGATTGTGGACTCCTGCCAATTTCCACAGTTACATGCTAGGTTTTCTCTGCTTAGTTTTGCATGGGTCTTGGGCATGCTGATACCACCTGTATATGACTGTATGAACACGGTCCCCAGAGTTTATATGATTCTATTTCCATGTGACCACATACTTCTTTCTCTCTTAAACTTGTTCCACCCACTCTGCCATTTTCCCTGAGTAGTGGGTGAGTGAATTATAATATTCAATTCCTGTTCATACTTTGCAGACTCCTAATCACCACACTATTGGAATTTGCACTCTTTTGTGTTCCCGGAATTCTGTTGCATGTGGGGGCTTCATTAGTGAGACTTGAGGGACTCATTTGTGTCCTCTCTGTCTGTTATTCTTACTTGCATCAGACTTAGGTGTAGAGGTTAAATTGTAGATGTCCACGTAGTATTGGGCATTTCACAGGAGTGTGAGCAGCTGTAGTGCAATGTTATAGGCTTTGTGTAGCTCAAAAATAATTTCTTTGATGTTTCTAGACTGGAATATTTTATTGGAAATGTAGGTATATATAGTTTGCAATTAGTAAGAAATTATATTAGTCTAGGTATGTGACAACTCTGCATATTTTTCTAAGATCTATAAAGCTTCTATCCATGTAGATTTATTATCTATGCTTATAGTAGCACAAGCATGTTTACTCCCATTAACTGGAATTTAAATCCTATCAGGTGGAGCTGGATAGATGGCTCAGTGTTTAAGAGCACTGATTGCTCTTGCAAAGGACCCAGATTTGAGTCCCAGCATCCACATGGCAGCTAAGAACTGTCTTTAACTCCAGTTCCAGGGGAATCTGACACCCTCTTCTGACCTCCGTGGCTTTGCACGACACAGGTGCACCAACCAACATGCAGACAGTACACTCATATACATATACATAATAATAATAATAATAATAATAATAATAAATAAATTTCAAAAATTGTAAATTCTATTAGGTAACCATTGATTGCCCACAAGATGTAAGTGCTATAACTGGAACAATGATACATGCTGTGTTGGTCTGTGATATGGTTATTTGGTCTTAAACTGGAATTGGACCATGGATTGATGTTCTCCCTTAGCAGCTTGTACAGTTTTGTAAAAAGACAAGAGTTGGCCTTCAGGGGAAGTGGCTTCCAGGTCAGTGCCAGATCCATGGTTCTAGTTCCATTGATTTATCTGCCAAATTAATGTCTTCATCTTCCCTTACCACTGAGTATGAGCTCATTGTGTAAATATGCCATATTCTCATTATCCTATGGTGACTTTGTTTTCTCAACTACTATGAAAATAGCATCAACAAACATGTATTTACAAGTATCTTTACAGAGGATGATTATTTTGGATATATGCCTAGAAGCAGTGTTCAGATACAAATTTTAGGTTCAATTTTAAGTTTGTAGGCATTCTCCATATTGCTTTCCATGGGAGTTGCACAAGCTTGCAATCCCACCAGCAGTGAAAGAATGTTCACCTTCCCACACACCTTCCACAGAATTTGGTATCCTTTGCTCCTTTAATCTTAGAATGACAGGGGTAAAATGAAATTTTAAAGTAGTTTTAATTTGCATTCCCCTAATTACTAATGGTGTTCAAGATTTTTAATAGGTTTCATGGCCATCTGTTTTTTTTTCTTTTTTGAGAACTCTCTGCTCAAATTCTTAGCCCAACTTTTGATTGGGTCACTTGTTTACTTCTTTATTTTAGTTCTTTTTATTCTCTGGATGTTAATGCTCTGTCACATATTTTGGGGGTGAATATTTTCTCTTATTCTGTGGGTTTGTGATCAATATCTTTGTTGTTTCTTTTGCTGTATTGGCAGGTTTTAGTTTAGCAAGTTCCCACTTCATCATTATTCATTTAATGCAGGTGCAACTGAAGTCTGATTTAGAAACATCTTTCCTACTCCTATTCTTACTAGTTACTTACAATATATTCTTCAAAAGGTTTTGTAGCATCTAGCGGATATATAACATACAGGAACAAATTCTCTATTAAATTAGGTGTAAGAAAACTGGTTGGAAGATATGTATGCATATATTAGAATAATATAAAATTAAAAGGGAAAAATGTGAATTCCTAAACATGTTCTGGAATTAATATACAATTTATTCTCAGAAGTCATAATTTTGGTATATGGGAGATTATATATATATATATATATCTATATATAAACTATATATTTCCCCATATCAAACTTTGGACGGGAACAACGAATAACTGGGTCAAAGAACTGACTGAAACAGCGAACTTTGCCCTAAAACAGTAAAACCTCTTCATAGAAAACTAAAAAATTTTAAGATAAAAGACATGGTGGTCATTTGGGTAAATGCAAGACATAGGTGGGGGAGGGTAGGGCTGGAAGGGGGAATGAGTTCTAAACTGGATTGAGCGAATGTAGTGAATTGCAAAAAACTTCAATAAAATGTTTAAAAAAGTATGTCAGCCAATGAGACAGTTAAGTATGGGAATAGATATATATCAAATTACCATATGACACTAAATCTCTCGATGTTACCCTGAAGATAATGGCATTCCCCGAATTATGCAAATTTTGAGAGATCACAAACTTCAAACGTCACTGTCTTTGTACCATTATTACATCTCCATCATGAGTCATTATTTTTTTAATTTAGGTGAAAAATTTGAAGATCGTCATTTTCTATTTAACTCCAGCCTTACGGAATAATTTTTGTCATTCTCACCTTACTCTATGCATTCCTTACTTTATCAATTGAACGAGGGCAAAATTGATAAATTTGGAGAGTTTAAAATTTTTGAGATTTTTTTTTTACTTGTTTTTCTTTTAACCTTGAAACATTATCAGTCTCAATTTAGACAGCATTTCCCTTCCTTCTGCCCCCACCACACTCCTGTTCCTCATGATCACCATACATGTCTTCGCATCTTTCTCTGCAGCTTTTTTCAATATTTTCGCCTTTTATTTTAATATTACTTTCAAAAAAATGCATACATATCTCACCTTAGATGTCTTTCTTTATCTTAATAAATTCAAGCAGGAAAAATGAAATGGAAAAAGGAATTAGACACACACATTCAATTCAAGAGAGAAGGAAAGGGAAAAAAGCGCTCAGAAAGAATAGAGGAAGAATCCAAACTCAAAAGAACTATCAGATGGAAACCCACAGAGAATTTAACAAAGCAAAAAAGAAGAAAAATTTCAAAATAACACAAGAAGTGGAACCAACCCAGAAATATGGACACTATGAAAAGATCAAACCTCCGCATCATAGGAATAGAGGAAAGGAGAAGAATCTCAGACAAATAGTATTGATTCAGATCTTGCAACAGAAGTAATAGATGATAAATTTCCCCAAACAACAAATAACGACAAACCCATACAATAGCAATAAGCACATAGGAAACCCAAAGAGACAGAATCAGAAAAGAAAACCCACGCCATAATCATAGTTAAAATGCTAGAACCCAAAACAAAGACCCAAATTCTGAGAGACTACAAATAGAAAACCAGTCACATACAAGGAAAACCCATCAGACATCACAAACTGACTTCTTGGCCTCAACCATGAAAGCAAGAAGAACATGGAGCAAAGATTCCCAATGCTAGACTAATAGATGACAACCCAGTTTTACTAACCCAAAGTTCAAAAAAGTCAAATTATATTGATGGAAAAAAAAAAAAAAAAATCTTCATGACATTAAACAAGTGATATGGAATACATATCGGAAAACCAAATCTCAAAAATACTTGAAGCAACTGACAAAGCAGAAGAGGGTGCAACATCCTCAAGACTTCCTAGGTAAAAAGAAACTAATAAAAACAAAACCATAGGGAGAAAATCAGAGGCTAAGAAGTCACAATGGTAATAAGGTGAAAGGACCACCCATCGTTAAATAATTTATAACTTAAATATTAATGGGCTAAACTCGCCCATAGAAGAAGTGCAGGACTCGGGGGCTGGAGAGATGTGCTAGCGGTTAAGGAAGCACGATCCGCTCTTGGCAGACGGACCCGGGTTCGATCCCCAGCCACCCACATTTTTTTTTCAATTTGCGGTCCTTTACTATTATTAGTTTTTCCAGTTCATGACATGGCCGGGAGTCTTTTGATCTTCTGGTATTTCTACTCAATCTCCTTTTTCAAGGATTTAACATTTCTCACCTTGTAAGGAGATATTTGGTGTCTTTGGATAGGTTTTTTTCAAGGTTTTTTTTTTTTGTTTTTTTTTTTTGAGGCTGTTGTGAATGAGATTGTCTCCTGTATTCCTTCTTCATTTGTTTGTTGTTGGTGTAAAGAAAGGTTTCTGATTTTTCTAGGTTAATTTTCTATCCAGCTACTTTACTGAAACTCTTGATCATTTCTAGAAGTTTCTTGCTGGAGTTTTTTGTGTCCCTTGAGTACATTATCATAACATCTGCAAAAAGTGATAGTTTGACTTCTTTTCCAATTAGTACTCTTTTAATTTCTTTTTCTTGTCTTATTGCTATAATGAGCATTCTGATCACTATATTAAAGAGGAGTGGAGAAAGGGGCAGCCTTGCAGGTTCCTGATTTTAAGGGAAATGGTTCTAATTTTTCCCCATTTAGGATGATGTTGGCTGTAGGTTTCTTTTATATGGCTTTGATTATATTGAGGAAGGTTCCCTCCAGTGTAATTCCCTCTAAGACTGTAAACATGACGTCATGCTGGATTTTGTTGAAGGCTTTTTCCATGTTGATAGAGATAACCATGTGGTTTTCATCTATCAGCCCATTTATGTGTTTTATGATATTTACTGATTTGCATGTGTTGAAACATTTCTGCATCTCTGGTATAAATCTGACTTGGTCATGTTGAATGATCTTTTTGATATGTGACTATATGTGATGTGCAAGTATTTTGTTGAGAATTTTTGCATCTATGTTCGTTAATGAAATAGACATACAGTTTTCTTTTTGGTTGTATCTTTGCCTGGTTTGGGTATTAGAATGATAGTTCATAGAAAGAATTTGGGAGATTTCCCTATATTTCTTTTATTTTGAACAACTTGAGTAACAGTGGTTGTATGTCCTCTTTAAATATTTTATAGAACTCTGCTGTAAATCCGTCTTGGCCTGGGCATTTTTACTTTTTAATTTTATATTTTTTCTTATTTTATTTTATTTTATTTATTATATCTTAAGGGATTCACAATATAAGTGCACAATTGTTTTCAGCTCGCATTGAAGTTGCTCAGTTTGGCATACAATTAGGTAATTGGTGATAGCAACCACTGATGTGTGATACCATTTGTCTTTTGTTTTTCTGGTACTGTGATACTTCACTCAGCATGATGTCTTCTAACTCCAGCCATTTTCCTGCAAAGTACATGATGTCATTTTTTCTTTAGTGCTACATAGAACTCCATTGTGTAGATGCACCACATTTTCTCTATCCACTTGTCAGTTGAGGGGTACTTGGATTGGTTCAAGCTCCTTGCTATTGTGGAGAGAGCTGCAATAAATATGGCTGTGCATGTATCTCTACAGTAAGATGAGTCTTGTGGATGCATGCTGTGGTGGTTTGAATGAGTGTCCTCCATAGGCTGTAAGTATTTGGACATTTGTCTCCAGTTGGTGGCACTGGTTTTGGAGGTCTTAGAAGGTGTTGCCATGCTGGAGGA
Source organism: Rhizomys pruinosus (assembly GCA_009823505.1). Taxonomy (NCBI): domain Eukaryota; kingdom Metazoa; phylum Chordata; class Mammalia; order Rodentia; family Spalacidae; genus Rhizomys; species Rhizomys pruinosus. The sequence goes on from VZQC01009412.1 coordinate 599,543, forward strand.
AGTGTGTTGTTGGGGGCAGGCTTAGTGAATTTTAACAAGCCTCGTGGTCTACAGTTGCTCTCTCTGCTTCCTGTGCTCTTTGCGAGATGTGACCCTCGGCTTGCTGTGCCAGATCCAGCCACCATGCCTCTCACCACAATGGACTCTAATTCCCTGGAACTGTCAATCGTAAGCTCAAATAAACTCTTCATTTTATAAGTTCCTTGGTCATGGTGTTTTATCACAGCAACAGAAAAGTAACAAATACACATGCCCAGGACTGGTATGGCTGGATCAGGTGGCAAGTTCATTCCAAGTTTTCCAAGGGTTCTCCACACTGCTTTCCATAGTGGCTGCACGAGTTTACAATCCCACCAGCAGTGTATGAGTGTTTCCCTTTCCCCACAACCTCTCCAGCACTTGGTATCATTTGTTTTCTTGATCCTAGCCAGTCCTATTGGAGTAACATGATATCTTAAAGTGGTTTTGATTTGCATTTCCTTAATTATTAGTGATGTTCAACACTTCTTAAGATGTTTCTCAGCCATCTCTAATTCCTCACTTGTGAAGTCTCTGTTCAGCTCTTTGCTCCATCTATTGAGTGGGTCATTTGTTTTCTTTCTTCTTTGTTTTTTGAGTAGTTTATATAGTCTGGAAATCAATGCTTTGTCAGATGTTTCTGTGGTGAATGTTTCCTTCAAATCTGTGGGATTTCTCTTGACTTCCTGGATTGTTTCTTTTGATGAACAGAAGCTTTTGAGTTTAATGAAGTCTCATTTGTTAATTGTCGACCTTAATTCTTGCGCTGCTGCTGTCTGATTTAGGAAGTCTTTTCCTACGACTGTGTCTTGTAGTCTGCTGCCAACTTTTTCTCCTATTACTTTTAGAGTTTGGGGTTTCAGGTTGAGATCTTTGATCCACCTGGACTTGACTTTTGTACAGGGCAAGAGGTCAGGGTTTAATTTTATTCTTCAGCAAGTGGTGATCCAGTTTTGCCAACACTACTTGCTGAAGATGCTGTCTCCTCCATTGTGTCTTCTTGGCCCGCTTGTCAAATATGAGATGATTGAAATTGTATGTGCTCAAGTTTGGATCTTCAGTTTTGTTCCACTGGTCAACAGGTCTGGTTTTGTGCCAGTACCAAGCTGTTTTTATGACTATAGCCCTGTAGTATAGTTTGAAGTCTGGTATAGAGTTTCCCCCCCCCCCCCCCCCCCCCCCGTATTTCTCTTTTCACTCAGGGTTGTTTTGGCTATCCAGGGACATTTGTTTTTCCAAATGTAATTACGGACTTTTTTCCCAAGCCTGTGAAGAAACTCTTGGGAATTTTCGTTGAGATTGCATTAAATCTATACAAGAGTTTGGGTAGAATGGACATTTTTACTACATTAATTTTCCCAATCCATGAGCTTGGGAGGTTTTTCCATCTTCTGATGTCTCCTTCAATATCCTTCTTCAGGGGTGTATTAGTCACTTTTCTGTTGCTGTGATAAAACACCATGACCAAAGGAACTTATAAAAGGAAGAGTTTATTTGAGCTTACGATTGACGGTTCCAGGGAATTAGAGTCCATTGTGGTGGGAGGCATGGCGGCTGGAGCTGGAGCAGCAAGCCAAGGGTCAGATCTCACAATGAGCACAGGAAGCCAAGAGAGCGACTGGAGACCACAAGGCTTGTTAAACTCACTAAGCCTGCCTCCAGTGACATGCTTTTTCTAGCACGGCCACACCTTCTAAGACCTCCAAGAACAATGCCACCAACTGGAGACAAATATCTGAATACTTAAAGCCTATGGGGGACAGTCATTCAAACCACCACATTCCACTCCCTGGCCCCCATAGGCTCCTGACCATATAAAATGCAAAATGCAATTAGTCCAACCTTAAAAGTCCCCATAGTCTTTACCAGTTTCAATGCCATTCAAATGTCTACAGTCCAAAGTCTCTTCTGAGACTCAGGCCAATCTCCTAAAATGTAAGCTCCTGTAAAATCAAAAGACAAATTACATACTCCCAATGTACAGTGGAACTGAATACACATTCCCATTCCAAAAGGGAGGAATAGAGGCATAGTGAGGAAATACTAGACCAAAACAAGACCGAAAACCAGCAGGGCAAAAACCAACTCCAGTAGTTCCATGTGCGACTTCTGGGACTTGACTTCCAAAGGGCTTAGATGGCTCAGCTCTTCCAGCTTTGCTTCCAACATGCATCTCTTTCTTAGGCCGGTACCACTCCCTGTATGCAGCTCTCCTTGGCAAATATCTCCCAGCTCTGGCATCTCGAATGCCTTCTTGGGGTCTCCACTGCCAACCAGGCTTCACATTCACAGCTTCACACAATGGCCTATCAGGGCCTTCTTTATTCAGGGATGCCCCTGCTGCACCCTGACTGACCTTGGCAGTTCTCTGAAACCATGGAGGAAGAACTGAAGACCCCTTCACTCTTTAAAACTTCATGCCTCTAAAGCCAGCACCACGTGAATGAAACTGCCGAGTTTGGCTGCAAGTTTGAGATGGACCCGGGCCTATTTCAACTACATATGCAACTTTTCTTTGCCCTGAACTTGTTGGAGCAGAAAACCCTTTCAGTATTTTCCTTTCAAAAGTTAGAGGATTAGCTGGGTGTGGTCTTGACCTGAAGGTACTATTTCTGTTGTTTACTTGTAAATCTCGAGGCCCCTCCTTAATCATTTTAATCTCCTTATCAAAAGGAACCTCTCCTTCACATGCCTTGGCCCCACCTTTAATCTTCCTAGTGGGGTTTTCATATCCAAACTGTACATTCTGCATTTGTTCCTGCCCCATCTGCTCTTCTTCACTGTAGAGCTGTACAATATTCGCCATTAATAGCCACACCACCATTTCTACATTAGGCTGTCTTGAAATATCCTCCACCAAAGACATTACTCCATTGCTTTTCTACTTAGCAACAGGCAAGCATTTGACCTGTGGGCAAACTGCTGCCAGACTCTTTATCAAAATATCCCAGTTGCTGCCTGTCTTTATTTTCCTCTGGAACTACATTTTTGCAGCAATGCTTTCTTCCAGGCTTCTACTAAAATGGCCCCTTAAGCTCTTCTTACAGTAGTCAACAGGTTTTCTAGCCCAAAGTTCCGAAGTCTTCCACATTTCTCCAAAAATCCACATGGCCAGGTTCTTCACAGCCAACAGCCCACTCTCTGGTACCAAATAACCATATTAGTCACTTTTCTGCTGCTGTGATTAAAACACCATGACCAAAAGAACTTATAAAAGGAAGAGTTTATTTGAGCTTACAATTGACGGTTCCAGGGAATTAGAGTCCATTGTGGTGGGAGACATGGTGGCTGGAGACGGAGCAGCAAGCTGAGGGTCACATCTCGCAATGAGCACAGGAAGCCAAGAGAGCAACTGGAGACCAAAAGGCTTGTTAAACTCACTAAGCCTGCCCCCAGTGACATACTTCCTCTAGCACAGCCACATCTACTAAGACCTCCAAGAACAGTGCCACCAACTAGAGACAAATGTCTGAATACTTAAAGCCTATGGGGGACTCATTCAAACCACCACAAGGGGTTTAAATTTTTTGTTGTAGAGATCTTTGGTGTCTTTGGTTAGGCTTGTTCCTAGGTATTTTATTGTTTTTGAGGCTATTGTGAAAGGGAAATTCTCCTTGAATTCCTTCTTCAGTTGCTTGTTGTTGGTGTAAAGAAAGGCTACTGATTGTTCTAGGTTAATTTTGTATCCTGTCACTTTAGTGAAGCTCTTAACAATTTCTAGGAGTTTTCTGGTAGAGATTGTAGCATCTCTTAAGTAAACAATCATATCATCAGCAAAAAGGGATAGCTTGACTTCCTCTTTTCCAATTAGTACGCCTTTAATTTCCTTTTTTTGCTTTACTGCCCTATCAAGTGTTTCAAGCACTATATTGAAGAGGAGTGATGACAGGGGGCAGCCTTGCCAAGTTCCTATCTTTAAAGGGAACGCTTCTGTAATTTCCCCATTTAGGATGATATTGGCTGTGGGTTTCCTGTATATGGCTTTGATTACATTGAGGAATGATCCCTCCAATCCAATTCCCTCTAGGACTTTAAGCATGAAGGGATGCTAGATTTTGTCAAAGGCTTTTTCAGCATCCATTGAGATTGTCAGGTTTTTGTCTTTCAGTCCATTTATATGCTTGATGATACTTATTGATTTTCATAGTTTGAACCATCCCTGCATCTCTGGTATGAATCCAACTTGGTCATGATGGATGATTTTCTTAATGCAGGTCTATATGCGATTTGCCAGTATACTGTTGTTAGGCTCAATCCACCACACTCACGCAAGAAAGGTGCCAGGGGGGTACAAATAGTAGTAGATATAAATTTAATCGAGGGTTAGTTACAAGAAAGCAGAAAAGAAGACACAACAACCAACAACTCAGACAGAATAGATAGAGCAGATGACGGGTCGGGCCGAGCACACTCCCATGGGACTGGAGGGCAGTGGCAACGATGCCCAATTTCCCTTAGCTTTTATCCCAGTTAGGGGCTTCCATCATAGTCATGGTGTCTCCTCTTCTGATTGATAGGATCTTGGTTACAGATCAATCAAGTTTTTTTTTTATTATGTGTATTCACCTGCTTTGGACTCTTTGTTCTATTGCTTTACCTGGTTTAGACTGTCTGTCCTTGTCCATAAAACATTTAACTATGCTTTTTGGCAGAAGTTAAATCGCTCTACTCATAAAAGACTAATTTATCTATGTCATGTTTTTGTTTGTCCCCCTTTTTCTAAAACTCTGGGGTGAACTCTAGGCCAAGATGGAGCTGACCAAGCTAAAATGGAGTCAGCATGGTCCTCACATTCCCTCCTTTTAGTAGTTTATAGAGACAAATCTTTAGTCTCCTTCTTCAGTTTCCATTGCTGGGAGGGGGGCATACTGGACCCTTAGAACCATCAATTGTACAGCCTTGATCCTTTGTTGAACAAATCGAACTAATTTGTTAATAATGCATGGCCCAAAGGTGAATAAAAGCAAGAGAATGACCAGAGGCCCTGGTATTGCAGATATAAGGGAGGTGAGCCATGGTGAGCTATGGAAGAAGGACTCAAACCAGCTTTGTTTTTGTTCCCGTTCTCTTTTTCTTTTATTTAAACTTTCTCTGACCTTTGCCATGGAATCTTTTACAATTCCAGACTGGTCTGCATAAAAACAACATTCTTCTCCTAAGGCAACACATAGTCCTCCTTGTTGCATAAACAATAAGTCTAGCCCCCTTCTATTCTGTAGAACTACTTCTGATAATGAAGTCAGTGATTCCTGGAGGTGGGTTATAGAAGTTTCTATCCGCTCTATATCTATGTCTATAGCAGCTCTCAGGTTACTATAGTGAGAGCTCTGGGTGACTAGAGAGGCTATACCAGTTCCAGTACCCACTATTCCTGTTCCCATAAGCAGGGCTAGGGTGGTGGCAGAGACAGGCTGTCTTTTAGCTCTGCCCAGCATTGGTTCCTTATTTAGATTATAAACTTCATAGATATCCTCCTCTTGATGATACAATATTCGAGGGAGGAGGTGATCTAAGATGCAAAATCCTGTTTGGTTCAGGATGTGTCCATGGGTGCAAGCAGTCAGCCCATTAGTACAAGCCCACCATCCCTGGGGTGGGGCCAGATAATATTTATCTAATTTGAGTGTTGGACTAATAGTATCACACATCTTTTGATAATTTTTAGGGACATGTCCTATGCAGGCCCCTTGTCCTTGTTCATTCTGGAGAGTTAGTCCATTTAGTTTATTTTGCCACCTGCATTTAGTAGGTGCATCTTCTACTGTATAGTTAGTACTGTTAAAGCCGACTGCCTCATAATAAGGGGGTCTTACATTATAGCACAGCCAGCACTTTTGGGTAATGTTTGGGTCTGAAGCATTTAACAAGTTGTAACAAGCTGACATAAGGTCCCATAATGAATCTGACCCAGAGTTAGAATTTCCTTAGTGGCAGCAGGCAGGAGTTGGCCTCTTGGTTTAGTGGGTATAGGGGCCTTAATAACTTTCTTTGTAGGGGCTGGAGGATTTAGAACTTGGTTAGGCCCTACTGAAAGTTTGCTTACAGATTGTACAAATAGTTGCACCATTATAAGGGTCCCTGGATCTGACCAATAACTACCTTTTGCTCTAATGCCCCATATTTTTCCAGCTGTCCAGCCCCTATTATTCTTTCCTTCTTGAGTAAATCTAATTATTACTTTTGGGGGTATTCCCCAACTGGGTTTACTCATTCTGAGTGGATGATTTAAAGATATTGATATCAGGTCCCCTCCTTTTGTTTTCCACCAGGTAGATCCAGTCGTTTCACATCCCCAGGAGCAGCAGAAATAATCTGCAGCATTACCACACCCGTGTTTGTCTTGGGGGCAGGCATAAAAATAAATAAAAGCATCACAATCACCAGAGCCTGTGATTCCCACAGTTAGGTCACAAAAGGAAAACATAAGATCAGGCCACCACGTATCAAGGGGTGCCACCTTGGAAATTGAGTGGAGAATTTTCCCAGTGTTTACATCCTTAACAACCCAGGTCAAGTTTAGAGGGGCATGTGGATTTTTCCCCTGATACCCATTTCCAATCCCATTTAAGACAAGGAAGATAACACAAATATAAGTCCAAACAAACCCACCCCTCAGACTCTACTGAGTCTTATTTTTAGTGGGTTTTTTTTGTCCCTTTGACTCTCCATTGTGTAGTTGTCTCCTGTTTGCCAACTGCTAATTTGAGGAGCAAATGATGTATCCAAGGTTTAAGTCCATCCACCTTCACAGCCGTAGGTGTGGTGAGAATCACAGTGAATGGTCCCTTCCACCGGGGCTCTAGGGTCTGTTTATGATGTCTCTTTATCCAGACAGGGTCTCCTGGCTGAAAGGGATGAGGGTTCACTGGAGGCAGGCTATGGACGTGCCGGATCAGTGGGAACAGGTGGTCTTGATCCCTCTGAAGGGCCTGTAAGGACTTCAAGACATCTTGGTTAGTGACCTCTGCTAAGAGATCAGCCTTAAGTCTGGGGCAGAGAGGAGGGGGTCTTCCAAACATGGTCTCTCATATGGAGTCAAACCCTGTAAATAGGGGGTGTTTCTTGCCCTTAGAAAAACAAAGGGAAGGAGTGCCACCCAGTCTCCACCAGTTTCCCAGGTTAATTTAGTCAGAGTTTCCTTAAGGGTCTGATTCATCCTCTCTACCTGTCCTGAGCTTTGGGGATGATAAGCACAATGTAATTTCCAATTGATCCTCAATATCTTGGCTAAACCTTGAATTACCTGGGATATAAATGCAGGACCACTGTCTGACCCAATATCAATAGGAAGGCCATACCTTGGGATGATTTCATCCAATAACTTCTTGGCTACTACAAGGGCAGTTTCCTTCTTGGTGGGAAATGACTCCATCCATCCTGAAAAAGTATCTACGAAAACCAGTAAATACTTATATCCAAACTTTCCAGGTTTAATTTCTGTAAAGTCGGTTTCCCAATAGACACTGGTAGATGTTCCTCTTTCTCTTTTTCCTGGGGATGTCATTAATTGGCTGGTGGCATTTGTGGCCTGACAGGCTTGGCACCTAATCACAACATCTTGAACTAACTGATGAAGGTGGGGGATATGATACCTAGGAGCTAGCAAGGCCTTGAGCTTTTTAATTCCCAGATGAGTTCCTTCATGTAGTTTCTTTACCAGAGTTCAATCTAAAGCAGTGGGCAACACAGGCAATTCATCCGAGGTAAAAGTCCATCCTTTTTTACTGGAGGTGTTTCACAATTTGAGGATATAAGTTTGATCCTCCTTACTGTAAACAGGTTTTTTTCAGGGAGGACTGGGGAAGGCATAGACAAGGTAGCTAGCATAGGTGGGTACAAGGCTACTTTCCTAGCCTCTTGGTCTGCCATCCTATTTCCAACAGCCTCTCGGTAATGTCCTTTTTGATGTCCTGGGCAGTGGATTATAGCTACTTTGGTTGGCAACCAGATGGCTGCCAATAAGTCCAATATTTCTTGTTTATTTTTAATAGTCTTTCCCTCAGCCGTGAGGAGGCCTCTTTCCTGGTATATTGCCCCATGCACATGGGCTGTGGCAAAGGCATAGCAGCTGTCAGTGTAGATGTTAGCTGCCTTTCCTGCCCCCAGTCAAAGGGCTTCAGTAAGTGCGATAAGTTCTGCCCTTTGTGCTGAAGTGCCTGGGAGCAATGCCCTTGTCCACAATGTCCTAGTCCCATTCCACTACTGCTGCCCCTTTGTACCTGATGCCATTTTGCACAAAGCTGCTCCCATCTGCTCCCATAATAATGTCAGAATTCAGTAGAGGGATGTCAGTGAGGTCCTGTCTCAGTCCTTGGCGATGGCTCAGTATCTCTGAACAGTCATGAGGCTCGTGGTCCAGGTCCAGTGTTGGCAGCAGGGAAGCTGGGTTAAGGGCTGCACTTGGGGCAAATCTTACCCTCGGTTGGTCCAACAGTAGAGACTGATAGTGAGTCAGTCGAGCGTTGGACATCCACCTGTCCGTGGGGCTCTTCAAAACCCCCTCAATGGCATGTGGGGTGGTAATTGTCAGGGGCTGGCCTAAAGTCAACTTGTCTGCATCTTTAGTCAATAGGGCTGCTGCTGCTATGATCTTTAAGCACTTAGGCCATCCAGAGGCCACTGGGTCTAATTTCTTGGAGAGGTAGTTACTGGTCTCTTCCAGGGCCCCAATGTCTGGGTCAGGACTCCTTTAGCCACTCCAATGGTCTCGTCCACAGATAGCTGAAATGGCTTACCCAAGTCTGGAAGCGCCAAGGCGGGGGCCTCCAGAAGCGCCCTCTTGATGTCTTTGAAGGCTGCTTCTTGATATTTTGTCCAGTTGAAATTTCCTTCCAGCCCCCTTGTGGCCTCATACAAGGGCTTATCCTTCTCCACGAATCCTGGAATCCAGAGCCTGCAAAACCCAGCTGAGCCTAAAAATTCCCTGACTTCACGCTGAGTAGTCGGGGTGGGAATATTTAGAATAGTCTGTTTTTGGGCTTGGGAGAGAGCACGTCACCCCCCTTTTAGTATGTAGCCCAAATATTGGACCTCTGTTTCACAGACCTGGGCTTTCTTGGCTGACACACGATATCCCAGTCCAGACAATAGTTTTAAGAGTTTTATAGTGCCTCTCCAGCAGGCTTCATTGTCCTCTGCAGCTAACAGCAAATCATCCACATATTGTAACAAAGACACTTCAGGGGTAGTTAGCCTGTACTCATGGAGATCCTGGTGGAGAGCTTCATCAAAGATGGTGGGAGAGTTCTTAAATCCCTGAGGAAGTCTGGTCCAGGTCAATTGTCCACTAAATCCTTTATCTGGATCTTGCCATTCGAAGGCAAAGTGGGGCTGGCTGATGGTGCTCAGAGGAATGCAAAAGAATGCATCCTTTAGGTCCAGCACAGTATACACCTGTCATTGGGCTGGCAAAGAACTAAGCAAGGTATAAGGATTAGGCACACTAGGGTGAATATCTTGCACCCTTTTATTTACCTCTTTTAAGTCCTAGACTGGTCAATAATCCTGACCTCCAGCTTTCTTGACAGGAAGTAGTGGCATGTTCCATGATGATTGACAGGGTATTAATATTCCGGCCTCTCTGAGCCTGTCAATATGCTTCTAGATTCCAACTCAAGCCTCCGGGGACATAGGGCACTGTTTAACTCTGACAGGTTGTGCTAAAGGCTTAAGTTCTACAATGACAGGGGGTAGATGACTGGCCAGACCTGGAGGATTCATCTCAGCCCACACAGTAGGCACAAGTTGTTGGAGCCGTTCAACCAATTGCTCTGGGGCAGGAGTTCAGAGCTCCTCGTAAAGGCAGAATTCATCATCCAGGGTCAACACACAGACCACAGGCCTTCCTGGCCATTTTACAGAGGTTTTGCCTTCTGAAAAGTGAATGCTAGCTTTCATTTTTGATAACAAGTCTCGGCCCAGAAGTGGATATGGGCAGTCAGGCATCACAAGAAAACAATGTGCAACAGTCTGATTTCGTAAGTCCACAGTTCTTTTGGTGGTCCAGGGATATAACATGATGCCTGTAGCCCCTTGTATCAAGGTTTCTGAGCCTGTAGTGGCTCCCATTGGTCGTGTAAGGACAGAGCGACTTGTGCCACTGTCAACCATAAAACTGATGGGCCTCCCCCCTACTTTCAATGTTAGCCTGGGCTCTTGGGGGAGTAGAGAGCCCTGACCTCCCTAATCTTCTTGGAGACCTAGTATCTCCAACTCACCTTTGTCATTAGACCTCCATGGACATTCATTTTTCCAGTGCCCTTTTTGCTTGCAATAAGCACATTGGTCTCATCCCAGCTTCAGCTGTGTGGGACAGGGAGGTGTTTTCCTACCATTGCCTGGGTTCCACTCCTGTCTCACTCCTGGGCAAGCAGCGACCATGCCTCTCTGCATCCATAAGCTCCCTCATGGTCTCTCAGTGGTTGCAAGTAGGATTTTGGCTAGGTGTCCAGTTTGTCTTTCATCAGGAGAGTCTCGATTGTTGAATGTTCTCATGGCTATTTCCATGAGCTCTGACAAATTTTTCCCTTCAAATCCTTTGATCTTTTGGATCTTTTTTCTGATATCTGGTGCTGCCTGACTTACAAAAGCTACATTTATAGCTCTCTGATTTTCAGGAGCTGTAGGGTCTCTTGGAGTATAAGTGCAGTAAGCATCTAACAGCCTTTCTAGGTAAACTGTGGGAGATTCATTCGCTTCCTGCTGGACCTGCCCTACCTTAGACAAATTTGTGGGCCATCTAGCTGCAGCCTGGAGACCCTCCATCAGAATCTGGTGGTAGACCCGGAGCAACTCCCTACCTGCTGCCGAGTTAGGATCCCACTGTGGTCTGGTCATGGGGAAAGCAGAGGTGGTAGTATTGGGATCTTCACTGGGTCGGCCGTCTTCTCCAGGTATTGCCTTCCTGGCCAGACACAAGATTCTTTCCCTTTCCTCAGTAGTGAATAGAACGTGTAAAAGTTGCTGAATATCCTTCTAGGTGGGCTGGTGTGTGGAAAAGATTGAATCCAACAACTCTATCAGGGCCTGGGGTTTCTCAGAGAAGGAGGAGGTCTGTCTTTTCCAATTGTATAAATCAGAAGAAGTAAAGGGGGTATACACCAAGGAGGGCTGTTCCTGCCCTGGTAAGGGAGGTGCAACAACTCGAAGGGGAAATATCTCTGGTGTAATCTCTCTTCCTGACCTAGTGTGGCAGGGAGAGAGTACCGGCAGGTGAGTGTCTGCCACCACTGGGGCTTCCCCTGTGGAGTCAGGAGCAGGGGGAGCCTGCGAATTCCTGGTCGGATCAGGGTCAGGAGCCATAAGATTATATGGGGGTGGGAAGCCTTCCTTCTGGCTAGGGGGGAGGATGGCCGGCAGAGATCCTTGCTTCTTTAATCCTGCCTTTGTCTGGGCAAGGAGAATCTGTTTCTTAGGAAGTGGGGGAAGGTGAGGTTTTAACCAATCTGGAGGCTGACTAACCAGAGACTGCCATGCATAAATATATGCCTCCTGTTCTGGATGACCCTGTTCCCCAAAAATCACAGCAAATACCAATTCCATACTACGTTTGTCAAAGGAGCCTTCTGAAGGCCATCCAACCTTAAAAGCAGGCCATTCTATTTCACAAAATATGCGTAGTTTCCCAGTAGTGACAGTTCCCATCCTTGCGGCAGGAATTTTTGAATTCCTTAAAGTGATTAAGCATCAAAGAAAGGGGAGTCATTTGGGGATATGAAGAGGTAAATTGCCCCATGTTAGATTCGAAATACAGAACAGAAACAAAGCCAGTAATGAGAACAGCACAAAATCCACAAATCACACAAACACGGTAAGGACAGGGAAAGCACAGAAGATATTCAGATGGCAAGGGCTGTCTGCCATCTGCCGTGACCAGAGCTGTGACCAGAATTGAAGGGTTGGGTCCACTGCCCACGCCCTGAAACTGAATACCAAGCTGTTCCTAGGTCTGGTTCAAGACGAATTTCTGATTCGTCTACTGGAGTGTCCGAGTGTCCTCCTTCTCTCATGCCCAGTGGAACTAGTGGCGTCCGACCTTCCCCTGGGACAAAAACCCTGGCGCCACTAAGACCAAAACTAGCTTAAGCTCAGTACCTTTTAAAGCACTTTTTTTTCTCCAAGGCAGGCCGGCATTCTGCGAAGTGGGAGAACCCCCCCCAGGGCAGAGGTGGCAGATCTTGGTGGAACCTCCAAGAATGTTAGGCTCAATCCACCACACTCACGCAAGAAAGATGCTGGGAGGCTACAAATAGTACTAGATATAAGTTTAATCGAGGGTTAGTTACAAGAAAGCAGAAAAGAAGAACAACAACCAACAACTCAGACAGAATAGATAGAGCAGATGACGCGTCGGGCCAAGCACACTCCCATGGGACTGGAGGGCAGTGGCAGCGAGGCCCAATTTCCCTTAGCTTTTATCCCAGTTAGGGGCTTCCATCATAGTCATGGTGTCTCCTCTACTGATTGATAGGATCTTGGTTACAGATCAATCAGTTTTTTTTTTATTATGTGTATTCACCTGCTCTGGACTTTTTGTTCTATTGCTTTACCTGGTTTAGACTATCTGTCCTTGTCCATAAAGCATTTATCTATGCTTTTTGGAAGAAGTTCAATAAAAGATTAATTTATCTATGTCATGCTTTTGTTTGTCTCCCTTTTTTTAAAACTCTGGGGTGAACTCTAGGCCAAGATGGAGCTGACCAAGCTAAAATGGAGTCAGCTTGGTCCTCACACTATTTAGAATTTTGGCATCTGTGTACATTAGGGAGATGGGTCTATTCTTCTCCATTTTGGTTGTATCATTGCCTGGTTTTGGTGATAGAGTAGTGTTGGCTTCATAGAAGGAATTTGGGAGAATTCCCTCTGTTTGTATCCTTCTAAACATTTTGAGTAATAATGGTTGTAAGTCTTTTTAAAATGTTTTATAGAATTCTGCCATGAAACCATCAGGGCCTGGGCTTTTGTTAGTTGAGATGTTTCTTATTACATCTTCAATTTCTTCATATATTATGGATCTGTTCTAGCTGTCAATCTTTCTCTGGTTGAGCTTAGTTGATTCCCAGGATTTCAGCTATTCATCCATTTCTTCTAGGTTTTCAAACTTGGTAGAGTATAGGTTTCTGAAGTATTCCTGTGTGATTTTCTGATTCTTTTCATTGTCTATTGTTACATATCCCTTTTCATCATGGATTGTATTGATTTGAAGTTGTTGCTTCTTTCTTTTGGTTAACTGGGATAGAGGTCTGTCTATCTTGTTTATTCTTTCAAAGAACCAACTTTTGGATTCATTGATTTTTTGTATCATTTTCTTTGTTTCTATTTCATTGATTTCTGCTCCGATTTTTGTTATTTCTTCCTGTCTGTTGTGTTTAGGGTTCATCTGCTGTTGCCTATCAAGTGCTTTTAGCTTCAGTGTTAGATCGATCACTTGTGCTCCTTCTGTTTTTCTAATGTAGGCACCCAGGGCTATATACTTCCCTCTTAGGACTGCTTTTAAAGTATCCCATAGGTTTTTTTTCTGTTGTATTGTCATTGTCATTCAGTTCCAGGAATGCTTTTATTTACTTATCTCTTCCTTGACCCATTCAGTATTCAAGAGTGTGTTGTTTAGTCCCCATGTGTTCTTATAGATAGTAAGGCTTACCCTGGTGTTGATCGTGTGCTTTATTCCGTTGTGGTCTGACAGAGTGCATGAAATATGTCAAACATTTTGTATTTGTAGAGATTTCTTCTGTGTCCCAGTATATGGTCGATTTTGGAGAATGTTCCATGGGGTGCTGAGTAGAAACTGTCTCTGGTATTAGGGAGGAATATTTGGTAGATGTCTGTGAGGTCCATTTGGTGTATCATATTGTTCAGTTCAGATGTCTGTTTATTCTTTGTCCTGTTGACCTGTCCAAAGGGTTCAGTGGGTTATTGAAGTCCCCTATTATGAGTGTACTGGGGTTAATCTGTGCCTTGTGGTCCTGGAGAATTGTCTTTATAAAGTTTGGTGCACCAGAGTTTGGTGAATATATATTCATTATTGTGAAATCTTCTTGGTGAATTGTTCCTTTGATAAAAATGTAATGGCCTTCATTGTCTCTTCTGATTTCTTTTACTTTGAAGTCTATTTTGTCTGATATTAAAATAGCAACACCTGCTTTCTTTTTGGTACCATTTGCTTGGAATATTTTTTTCCATCCCTTCACTTTAAGGTGGTGCCTGTCCTTGAAGGTAAGATGTGTTTCTTGTAGACAGCATATCGATGGATTCTGTTTCCTAATCCAGTCTCCCAGTCTATGTCTTTTGATTGGGGAATTTAGTCCATTAATATTTAAGGTTATGACTGATAGGTTTGTGTTGCTTCCTTTTGCCTTATTATCCATCTGCGGTTTTGATTTAGGTTTCTACTTCTGCAGTTATGCTTTTATTGATTTCTCCTTCTAGTTGCCTGGGGTTGGTTGCTCCTTTCTTCTGTTCTTTGAATTGCTTCAAGTATTCTCTGAAGGGTTGGTTTTCCGGACATGTATTCTTTCAAGTTGTTTATGTCATGGAAGATTTTCCTCTCTCCTTCCACTATGATTGACATTTTTGCTGGGTATAGTAACCTGGGCTGGCATCCATTGTCCCTCAACACTGGGAATGCTTTGCTCCAGGTTCTTCTTGCCTTCATCGTTTGCCATGAGAAGTCCGTTGTTATTCTGATAGGTTTCCCCTTATAGGTCACTTGTTGTTTTTTTGTTGCTTTAAGGATTTTGTCTGTTTGGGGTGTCTAGCATTTTAAACATCACTACAGACTGGAGAGTTTCTTTTGCTATCTTGTCTGTTTGGAGTTCTATATTGTATTGGTTTGTCTTTTTTTTTTAGTTTGGGGAAATTTTCATCTTTTACTCTGTTGAAGATCTGAGCAATACCATTCTCTTGGGATTCTTCTCCTACCTCTATTCCTATGATGCAGAGGTTTGATCTTTTTTTATTTAATTTTATTTATTTATTTATTTATTTTTATGTGTATGAATGTATTCTCTGCATGCAGGTTTGCGCACCCATGTCGTGCGATGCCACAGAGGTCAGAAGAGGGTCTCGGATTCCCCTGGAACTGGAGTTCTCCTGGAACTGGAGTCACAGACGGTTCTCAGCCACCATGTGGGTGCTGGGGATCGAACCCGGCTCCTCTGCAAGAGTGGTCGGCGCTCTTAACCGCTAGGCCATCCCTCCAGCCCTGATCTTTTCATAGTGTCCCACAGTTCCTGGTTGTTCCACTTTTGTGTATTTTTAAATTTTTCATAATCTTTACCTGAGGTTTTTAGTTGCTCTGTGTTATCTTCCAGGTCTGATATTCTTTGTTCTGCTTCCTCCATTCTGCTTCTGAGGCTTTTTCCATTCCTTTCCTCTTGATTGGATGAGTGTTTGATTACCTTTTTCATTTCTTCTTCTGTTTTCTTTAGTATTTCCATTTCCCTTTGGAGCTTCTCCATCTCTTCCTGTAGCTCTTTGCTTCGCTGGTTGTTTCCCTTATCTTTCTTTGGGTCTATATTTTTATCTCTGCTCTAAATTTTTATTTCCTCTTCTCTTTTGGGTTTAGGTTTCAGTTGTGGTTGCCTCCCAAATGCTTTCAGCTACAGTGTTATATCATTTATTTGTGCTCTTTCTGTTTATATTTTAATGTAGGCACTTAGTGCTATAGATTTCCTTTTTAGGACTGCTTTTAAAGTGTCCCGTAGGTTTTGTTGTGTTGTATTGTCTCTTTATTTAGTTCCAGGAATACTTTTATTTCTTTCTTTGTATATTTCTTGATGCATTCATTGTTTAGGGGTGTGTTGCTTAGTCTCTATGTGTTCCTGTACACAGTAGGGATTATTCTGGTGCTGATATTGAGTTTTATTGCACTGTGGTCTGATAGAATGATCCTTTTATATTTGAGTTTTTTTCTGTGTCCTAGTATGTGGTCGATTTTGGAGAATGTTCCATTCGGTGATGAGTAGAAAATATATTCTCTGCTGTTTGGGTGGAACATTCGGTAGATATCTGTGAGGTCCATTTGTTGTATTGTATTATTCATTTCAGATGTCTTTCTGTTTATTCTTTGTCCAGTTAACCTGTCCCAAGGGCCAAGTGGAGTACTGAAGTCCGCTACTATTAGTGTGCTGAGATTAATTTGTATCTTGAGGTTCTGCAGAAATGTGCTTATAAAGTTTGCTGCACCAGAGTTTGATGTGTATATATTCATGATTGTTAAATGTTCATGGTTAATTGTTCCTTTGATAAGGATGCAATTGCCCTCTTTTTCTCTTCTGATTAAATATACTTTGAAGTCTATTTTGTCTGATATTAGAATATCAACTCCCGCTTTCTTTTCAGTACCATTTGCTTGGAATATTTTTTCCATCCTTTCAACTTAAGTTGATGCCTATCTTTGAGGATGAGATGGGTTTCTTGTAGACAGCATAGAAATGGGTTCTGTTTCCTAATCTATTCTTCTAAACTATGTCTTTTGATTGGGCAATTTAGACTATTAATATTTAAGGTTATTATTGAGAGATGTTTCTTCCTTTAACCTTATTTTCTGTTTGCATTCTTGGCATGAGTTGCCTACACCCTTACAGGTCTGAGCAGGAAATTGAGCTTCTTCCAGCCCCCGGGCACAGTCTCTACCTCTGGCTATAGTCCACGAGTCCCACAGAGGAACACGGATGTGCCTGTACCCTTACAGGTCCGAGCAGGAATTTGAGCCTCTACTGGCCCACTGGACACTGTCTCTACCTAAAGATGTAGTTCAGAAGTCTTGCAGAGCGGAATGGAGGTGTGTGGAGGTGTCCATACCCTTACAGTTTCCGAGCAAGAATTTGAGCCTCTGCCTGCCCCTTGGGCACAGTCCCTATCTCCAGCTGTAGTTCATGAGTCCCCCAGAGGTGCAAGGAGGTGCCTGCACCCTTACAACCATGAGTAGGAAGTTGAGCCTCTGCTGGCCCCCTGGGCATAGTCTCTACCTCTGGCTGTAGTCCAGGAGTCCTGCAGAGGTGGACAGATTTGCCTACATCCTTAAAGGTCTGAGCAGGAAGTTGAGCCTCTGCAGGCCCCCTGGGCACAGTCCCTATCTGCTGCAGACTAACCCAGTGGGATTTCTTTCACCTGCAGGAAATCAGAGTCTGTACAGGAGGGCACAGATTAGGCAAAATAATTGGACACAACACCAGAGAGAAAGTTTTGAATCTAGTGCACCTTTACTGAGATCAAGTTAAGTTTTTATACAAGCAGGAAAAGCGGGCTGGGAAAGTAAGCAAAAAGGGGGAAGGGCCGAGGTGGCAGGCAGGGGATTTGCATCTCCTCGAGAACAAATGGCTTATTGCCTTAGGAACTCACACCTGGGCTACAAGGCCAACAATTCAGATAAGTTTGTACATCAATGAAAGTTTACTGCTCACACTGTCTTGGTAGGGGAGATAAGCAATAAAACAGCAGTCTTAGAATCACAAGCCATAAACAGTCTTTGTTTCTTTTGAAGTTTCAATTTGATGTTTCTCATCCTTCCTGGGGCTAGAATTTTCCCAAGACCGCTTGTTATCTCCAGGTTGTGATTTAAGCCACAAGCCTGAAAGGGCCTTTTAGCTCTTAATTAATTACACAGTGTTTTTCTTAAAGGAGAAATCCCCGCCATGTGCCTCTAACTGTTACATTTTAATATGTATAACTGTAGCTAAACTTTATCTTACTAACTTTATTAAATGTAGCTTTCTGCTTAAAGTACTGAGTCTTATTTTTATTAAGTTTGGAAGGACACTTTTATTATTTGTAACTAACCTATGATCTCACTTAGTGTAATGTTTACAATATACTTTTAGGACAAAGGAGCCTTTAAATGTTGTATCTCTGTATGATTTTACTTAGGTTCATGAGGCTTCTGTTTGCCTGACTTATTTTTAGACATGTTTAACTGTCCCTTGTCTGGGACTGAGGTTGTGCTGGGCTTGGGAAGAGAGTCAAAAGACAGTGTACAAAGTCCAACACTCATGAAGCATAACATCTTTGTAATGCATCATGATCTTAGAAGCTGAGGCCGAGTACTCTGCCACTGACCACCAGGGAGCTTAGCCTCGCAAGGCACATATCTCCTCGTCCATTATTATGACTTTTGCCATTGCTCACACAGACGACGCCGGAGTTGGTGTGGCATTTCCCCGTTTTTTTGTTTTTAAGATGCATTTTAGTAACGTCAAGCTGAACTGAGTGAATGGAACTAAGCACAAGTCTGAAGAGACAAGGAATGAGGAGCACAACCATGACAATAAGGAAAAAAGCAATCCCTATAAGAATGAAATATTGGGTCCAGTCTGAGAGCAAAAGTAGTTAATATAGCAATCAGAGCTGAGATACCAAGTATAATTCCTGCTATAAATCTCTTAGGCCTAATAAGTGCATTTAATTTTTTAAGGCGTGTAGAGCAGTGTTATCATACCAAGCATCTTGTTGTAAATCCACCAGTAGCATTACATAAGGAGGTCTTTTTACCAAGATCATAACAGCAGTAGTTTTATCCAGGCCTGAATTTATGTAATTAGTCAGTTTACAGGCAGTGCAATTAATGAGCTAGGAATTACCAGCGTGAGTGATATTGAATTCAGGAGAATGGCCTAATAATATAGCAAATGGATAAGATACACAAGCAGGGGTTGCAAGAGGTGTAGATTTCTTTTCCCTGGGTTTTTTTTTGTGTAAAATTATATTTGCACTAGCAACCAATCTAAAAATATCATAATGAGCCATGGTAGAGTTCTTTAGAGGATCTTTAGCTACCCAAACAGGCTCAACATATCCAGGAGAAAACCATCTTTGTAACTTTTGTCCCATTCCTGGGGCAACATAATTGTTAAATTTTTTTGCATTATTGTTAAAATATTGTGTATAATCATAACTTCCAGAAGAAAAGTCCCAAATCTCCAGATTAGCACCTTTAGGTATATGTTTAGTAGCTGAGTGTGGAAATCCACACGTAAGCCAATGGGGTGTTTTTGTGACACTACCCTCCCAAAATTGATTTATATCTCTATAGCACTGTGTGCAGACCAGCAAAGGCATAAAAGGAGCATTTTGAAAAGTTTCATTGTTATAAGCAGATCCCAAAGTAAGTAATTGTAATTGCCATATTAATCTTTTACTTTCAGCGGCCTGGTCGGGAGCATCAGTAAGAAATGTTCTATAGTTTACAGGCAAGCACCCGAGGGACACTGCTCCTTTGAGTGCAAGACAAATGGGAAGGGAATCTGATCTGCCCACAAAGTTAAAATGGCTTGAACTATTGGGCCTCTGATTAAAATCCTGAAAGCCATCCAGCAAATCTGTGTCATTAGTTAACACCTTAATGTAATCAGGATCCATCCAGCCCACCGGATGTATGAGAGGGGGTTTTGGCACGTATGCCCAATAACTTTTCCCATATGTTACAGTGGGCTGAACTGCAAGGAGAGAAAGAATAGCAAGAAATATGAAT
Organism: Rhizomys pruinosus; assembly: GCA_009823505.1. Lineage (NCBI taxonomy): Eukaryota > Metazoa > Chordata > Mammalia > Rodentia > Spalacidae > Rhizomys > Rhizomys pruinosus. The sequence goes on from VZQC01009412.1 coordinate 619,029, forward strand.
TCAGGTGTCATAGGCTTCTGTTGTGAAGTCACCAGGTCCCTCGCTCCATTGATGAAATGGCGTAGCTGAGTCCACGTTGGCATTAGCCTCAGCCTCTGGGTCAGGGAGAGCTTTCATAGCATGGCTTCCACTCTCCTTCTCTCATGCCTCCACTTCCTCTGATGTCTCCGTACAAGGCACCGGCCGGACAAGTGTGTCTGGGATCCAGATGGGACAGTCGCCATCCTGTGGGAACACACATGCATATCCCCTTCCAGAGGAAATTAGAGTATCTGGCCCCTTCCAGGTACCGGTGAGGAGATCTCTCCAATAGACCAGAGGGAGCTATTCCCTCTTTAGACCTCCCCAGTGTTTCATAGCAGGGGAATTTCCTTTGCTATCTGTATTTAAATGATTTATTACAAAGAGGGCATGGCTTAAAAGATGATGTGGAGAGAAATATGAATTAACCGTTTTTAGATGCATAATTTGTTTTTTTAAAACTTGATGAGACCGTTCAATTGTAGCCTGTCCTTGGGGATTATAAGGAATTTCTGTTACATGGCTAATTTTCCATTGCTGTAAGAAAGTAGCTAAAGCTTTTGACGTATAAGCCAGAGCATTATCTGTCTTTATTTTTAAAGGATGTCCCAGAGTCATTCATCAAAAACTTTGAAGGAGATGTTGAATTACATCTCTTACCGCTTCTCCTGTCCTGGCTGAAGCATAAATCATATGTGAGTAAGTATCCATTGTAACATGTACAAAAGCCAGTTTTCCAAATTTTGGGACATGTGTCACATCCATTTGCCACAAGGCTAAAGCCTTGAGTCCTCGAGGATTTACACCCATTTTTGGTGGGTGATAAACTGGAGGACGAGTACCACAATCTTTTACAATTTGTCTGGCTTGTTCTCTGGTTATATTAAACATTCTTTTTAGGGCTAATGCATTTTGATGATGTAAATGATGACTGTTTTTTGCTTCCATTACATTCATGACCATTTGTCTTGTTAAAGCATCAGCCATATAGTTCCCTTTGCTCAGGGGGCCAGGCAAGTTAGAGTGTCCCCATATATGTCCAATATAAAAATTTTTTTTGTCCTGTCCTTAATCAGTTGTTGTAACTGTTGTAATAAACTTAATATCATAGAGTGTCCTGAAAGCAAAGCAGTTTCTATTGCAGGGAACAAATTAACTACATATTTAGAATCTGTATAAAGGTTAAAATTTTTTGTATAGGTTTGAAAGGCCAAAATTACAGCCTTTATCTCTGCTTGCTGCACAGAGGTCTTTTCCTCTTGATTTACTAGAGGTTCTTTACCGGGGGCATAAACCGCAAATTTTCCATTTGATGACCCATCTGTGAATATACAGAGGGCGGTGTCTAAAGGTTGTTGAGAACATTTGGAAGGAAAAATTATTTTTGTCTCTTTATAAAATTGAATAAGGGGATGTTTTGGATAATGATACTTAATTTGTCCTGTAAAGCCCTGTAAAGCTATACCCCAATCTTCATTTTCTATAAGAAAAGTCTCAAATTTTTTTATTATAAGGTATAATTACATTATGTATTTCTTTTCCAAATAGTTCTTTTTTAAATTTGTTTTATTATTAATTTTATTTATTTCCGTATGTGTATGAATGTACTGTCTGCATGCAAGTTTGTGCACCCGTGTCGTGCAATGCCACGGAGGTCAGAAGAGGGTGTCAGATTCCCCTGGAACTGGAGTTCTCCTGGAATTGGAGTTTCAGACGGTTCTCGGCCACCATGTGGGTGCTGGGGATCAAACCCGGGTCCTCTGTAAGAGTGGTCGGTGCTCTTAACCACTAGGCCATCTCTCCAGCCCCTGTATCTTACTATTTTAAAACATCAAGTTGTAGCATTATGTGTGTATTATACTTTACTGTATAAGAAAGCTTCCCTGATGAGAGTTGTGGGATGTATTAGTATTCTATGTTCCACACGTTAGTCTATGTTCCAGGAGCCTTAGTTGTAGAGGTTCCACTCTACATGTGTCACTTAGGGCTGGGCTTGACTCAGACATATAATCTGAGTGGGACCAGTTGCATAACTAATAGCTTCTATGTTTCACAAAAAGAAGCTTATTTGGCAAGTTCTGTAGTGTATACTTACATGTGAATGTAAGGGTCCATCTTTAGAAAATGGTAAGAAATTTCATTTTTCTGGAAATATGAAAAGCACAGGATTTTTGACCAATGAAATGTCTGTAAGTCATTGTTGATTATCCCCAATTAAAAGTGTTATTACTGCACTACTATAATTTTTGTGTTGTTCATCACCATTATTAAGCTTTGAACCTGATGTTAAATGATTTCAATTTTCACTTCCCTAGTTCCTTAGGGTGTTGATCAGTTTTTAAATTACATTGCATCTGTTGTTATTTCAACATTTGAGAACTCTCTGTTGTGTTCTTTGCAGACCTTTTTATTGGATTATTTTTTGTTTCTTTGTTGTTTGCATTCTTTCTATATTTTGGATATTAATCTCCTGTCAGATTTGAACCGCTTAGTGGCCTTATTGGCACTTTCTCCTTTGTTCCTTTTGCCATAGTGAAGCCTTTTAGTTTAATATGTTCCCAAATATTTATTGTTTAGCTAAATGTCTGAGCAACAGATGTCTTATTTAAAAAGATATTTCATATAGGTATATCTTGTAGGGAACTGCTTTTAATGTCTTCTAATCATTTCAGAGTTTCAGTTTTCATATTGAGATCCTTGAACCATTTCAAATTTTCTTGAATGACATGTGAAAAATAATTGTCTAATATTATTCTGCTATGGGTAGAGATCCAGTTTTGACAAAACCTTTTGTTGAAGATGCTTTCAACAGCTTTCTGCAGTGTGCTATTGCAACCTTGGTCAAATATTGTGTGACTCAAGCTTCATGCACCAATACTTGGGTCTTCTCTTACATTAAATTGATCTACAGGTCTGTTTTTCTGCAAGTACAACAATGTTTTTATGACTTAAATTTTCTAATACCATTTAAGATATACTGTACTGACTCCATCTGACCATAGTTCTTTCTGGGTAAGATTGGTTAGACATTCTGGGGCCTTTGGATTATGTGTTTTATATTGTTTATTTATAGTTATGATATAAATGTCATGGAAAATTTCATTAGCATTTATTTTATTCTATGACTTCTTTCATAGGATGTTCATTTCACAATATTAGGTCTACCAAATCATGAGTTTGTGAGGTTTTTCTATGTCCAGGATTTTCCCTCCATCTCTTTTTTATAGTATTTAAAATTTTCATGTAGAGTTTTTTAAATGTCTTTAATTAGGTTTATTTCTAGTTAGTTCATTCTTCATTCTATTATAAATGGGAGGTTTTCAATGAAGGCTTTCTCTGTTTTAGTTGTTATTATTGTTTTATAGGAATGCTACTTATTTTTGAAAACTAATATTGTTAACCATCAAATTACTTGAAGTTCTTAAAAAAAATCTCCAGGGGACTGGAGAGATGGCCTAGAGGTTAAGAGCGCCGACCACTCTTACAGAGGACCCGGGTTCGATCCCCAGCACCCACATGGCGGCCGAGAACCATCTAAAACTCCAATTCCAGAACTCCAGTTCCAGAGGAATCCGAGACCCTCTTCTGACCTCGGCGGCATTGCACGACACGGGTGCACAAACCTGCATGCAGATAGTATATTCATACACATACAGAAATAAATAAAATCAAATAAAAAAATTTTTAATCTCCAGATAGGGATAATTTGACCTTATCATTTATGATTATTTTTTATTAATATCCTTCTCATTTCTTATTCATCTAGCAAGAATTTCAAGCACTGTATTGAAAAGGAGTATATTTTGTGGATAGACATGACTGTTTCACTATTGTTAAAGGGAATGCTTTCCAATTTTCTCCATTTACAATGTGATTGGCTCTGGATTTGCTGTGTATAACTTTAATTAATTTGAGATATGCTCCTTTCTGTCCGATTTCCTATTGGGCTTTTAACATAAATACATGTTGGATAATGTTAAAGGATTTTTCATCTGTTGGGATGAACATGTGATATATGTTTTTGTTTTTAAGTCTATTTATATAATTTATCACAATCACGGATTTAAATATATGGAAACATCTCTTCACATCTCAAAGCCAATTTTTTCTTTGTATACTATATTTGTGTGCTTGTGTGTGTGTGTGTGTGTGTGTGTGTGTGTGTGTGTGTGTGAAGGGGAATTGCAATATGTACATATGTTCATTAAGGATATGGCCCTTTACCTGGTTTTGGATTTAGAGTGATACTAGTTTCACACAAATATTTTGAGATCCTATCCTCTGTTTCTAATTTTTTAAAGAACTTAAGAAATATTGGTAAAGTATCTTATTTGCATAACTTGTATACTTCTACTGTAGATCCATTTGGGGAGGGAATTTCTTTATTTGAACTATTTTATATTGTTATTTTAATTCTCTCTTATTTTCTGGTTCTGTGTAAGCTCTTGATAATTTATTTTTTGATGCTTATGATCTATTTAGATATTAATCCATTTCCTTTATTTTTCAAATTTAATATATTACTAGTTTCTAAAAATCTCATTGTGATGTTCTGAACTGTTTTGGCATCTAAGGACAGGTTTTTCATTATTTTTTGAAATATTTTATTGAAGTTTTGTGCATTTCATACATCACTTCTCAGTTCAATCCAGACTCATTTCCCCCTCGATGCCCCCTGCCCTTCCCAAGTTCATGCAGTCTGCCATGCATGTACTGTATCCCCTTCTGAGTATTTTGAAAATTTTTCAGAGAAGAAGATTATTTTGGGGAGAGGGGAAATTTATTTTCTGAGGATGTGAATTATGATTTCCTCTTTCTTTCTCTTGATTTCATGTGCTATCATAATATCTTGTCTTTCTTTTAATGAACAAACTTTTATATTCATGGATGCTTTATATCATTTTTATGTGTCTATTGCATTATTTTTTTTCTTTCGTGCATGGTATATCTTATTCTCTGATAGTTTTCAGGGTTTCGTTGTTATTGTTGTACTACCTGAATTTCCAGAGCTTTGTAATATAATGTTAAATCAAATACATTTGCTCATTATGAATTTATAATACCGGTGCTTAGAGCTATAACCTTCCTTCCTGGAAGTGTTTTATGTCTCAGAAATATGTGTGTTGTTTAACATATTCATTTAGTAACGTATAATTTTATTTTTTCTCTTAATTTATTCTTTAATATTTCATGACTTAATACTTTGTGATTTAATCTTTATGACTTTGAATAGTTAATCGGTATTATTTTGATGCTAATTTTGTTTCACTGAATTTTGAGGCATTATTACAAGCCAGAGTATTTAAACTTTTCTTGAATGAGTAGTGCTTAACCATGACATTGTTTTCACCATTCTACTTAGGGAGAAAATCTTTAAGAAAAAGCTTCAAAGTCTTTTAAAATTAATGTTATCCTTAATTGAATACATTTGTGTGTCTGTGGAGGGTGAATATGCATACTGAAGGCCTGCCTTCAGAAGCCAGACTCATAAGATCCAATGTAACTGAAGATGCATTTATTTTTAACACAGCTCACAATAGTGTCAGAGGAACCAGAGCATTTACCCAATGAATCTCTTTTCCTGGCCTCCAAGATATCACTTTTAAAAACTAAGTTAAGTGGATCTTTGGGGACATTGAGGCCACAGCTACACATAGAACACCCAATAGACAAGACCAGAAAAGAAAGTACCCATGCCATATCATAATCTAAACAATAGATGCTAAAATAAAAGACAGAATACTGAATGCCACAAGAGAAAAACAGCAAGTTACATATAAAGGAAAACCCACCAGAATTATAGCTGACTTTTCAATGCAAATGATGAAAGCCAGAAGAGCTTGTACCAAAGTATTTCCAGCACTAAATGACTAGAGATGCCAACCTAGGTTATCTACCCAGAAAAAAAATGTCAATTATAATTGAAGGAGAAAGAAAAATCTTCCATGACATAAACAAGATGAAAAAATACACTTATCAAAAACCAGCCCTCCAAAAAGTACTTGAAGCAATTCTGAGGACAAAGGAAACTAGCAAGTATCCCCAAGTGGCAAGATAGAGGCACATCTTCTTAAGGTGAAAGAATGGAAATAGAAATTATTTCAAGCAAACAGTACCAAAAAGCAAGCAGGTGCTGCTATTTTAAGATAAGACAAACTGGATTTCAAAGTAAAACTAATCAAAAGAGATGAAGAGGGTCACTACATCCTCATTAAGACATCAATCAACCATGAAGAACTCACAATCATAAACATATAGACAACAAACACTGGTGCACCAAACTTCATAAACACAATACTGAAGGATTTCAAGGCACAGAACAATCCCAGTACACTAATAGTTGGAGACTTTAATACCCCACCGAGTGCATTAGACAGGTCAACTGGACTAAGAATAAACAGAGATATATCTGAACTGAACAATACAATACAGCAAATGGACCTAACAGATATCTACTGTATATTCCACACAAACACCAAACAATATAATTTCTACTCAGTGCCCCATGGAACATTATCTAAAACTGTCCATATACTGGGACGCAGATCAAACCTCAGCAAATCCAAAAAATAGAAAAAAGAATCATGCATTTTATCAGACCACAATGCAATAAAGCTTAATATCAACACCAGAAAGAACCCTACTAGCTTCAATAACACTTAGAGACTAAACAGCACACTACTGCATAGTGAATGGGTCAAAGTACAAATAAAGTATGAAATAAAAAGGAAAGGGACTTGCACTAAAGGAAAGGGACTATACAACACAGCAAAACATATGGAACAACTTAGAAGCAATCCTGGGAGTGAAATTCCAAGCGCTAAGTGCCTATATTAAGAAAACAGAAAGAGGGGCTGGAGAGATGGCTCAGTGGGAAAGAGCACAGACTGCTCTTACAGATGATCCAGGTTTGATTCCCAGCACCCACATGGAGGCTAAGAACCGTCTTTAACTCCAGTTCCAGGGGAATCCGATGCCATCATCTGACATCCGCAGCATTGCACTACACGAGTGCACCAACCTGCATGCTGACAGTACCCTAATACACAAACACACACACACACACACACACACACACACACACACACACACACACACACAAAAAAAAAACAGAAAGAGCACAAATAATTAACACTGCAACTTAAAACACTTGAGAGGCAGCAACAATAAACCCAGCAGACAGAAAGAAATAACAAATATCAGATTAGAAATCAATGAAGTAGCAACAAAGAAAACAATAAAAAAAATCAATGAATCCTAGAGCTGGGTCTTTGAAAGGATAAACAAGATAGATATACCTCTATCCCTGTTGACTAAAAGAAAGAAAGAGTGTGGGGGGAGAGACCCTGGTTCCTTTCGGCTTTTCATTTACCATTTCCATCCACTCCGAGACAAAGTCAGGTCTTGCTAGACCAGGCTTCCCTTTTTTTTTTTTTATTAATTTTATTTAGTTCTGTATGTGTATGGATGTATTGCCTGCATGCAAGTCTGTGCACCTGTGTCGTGCAACGCCGCGGAGGTCGAGGTCAGAAGAGGCTCTCGGATTCCCCTGGAGCTGGAGTTCTCCTGGAATTGGAGTTTCAGACGGCTCTCGGCCGCCATGTGGGTGCTGGGGATAGAACCCGGGTCCTCTGTAAGAGCAGTCGGTGCTCTTAACCGCTAGGCCATCTCTCCAGCCCCAGGCTTCCCTTTTTGAAGCATGAGCAGACTTTCCTCTTTATAGACTGGACACTAGCTGAAGTCCCATTTATTATTGCTTATATGCAAACATGTGGAAGAAAGTTTTGGAGACTTAGTATATGAAGGCATCTCCTATATGAAAGAGAATTGAGTGGTCTTGTTTCAACATAGGTCATAACTACAAAATGCATTAAAATTTGCAGGTGGAATCAGTGAACTGATAGGAAATGAACACAGATAATATTGAACTTTGCCGTTTTCTGATTCTTATTAGTAAAATAATTGATCAATACTCCCAGCTTAGAAATCTGCATGGCATTGTACTCTATGGTCTTGCTGATATTAATAGGGATAAGACAAGAGCTAAGAAATCATGATTGTATCAACTCTCATCATCAAATCAATTTCTCCAAATATTTAGATGTGATTAACTGACAATTTGCCTGTATTCCAAAAGTCAAAATCCCACATTGAGACTCACCTAGTAGATAACAATTTGCTTACTTACCTCAGATAAAAAGTCATGGTCATTTTCTTAAAATTCTCAAAAAAATGTAACTTGACACATGAACATCCTCACTGGCCCATTTTCTCCAGTTTCCCTTCTGACATTAGATTCTAAGTAAATGGTATTAAAATTCCCTGAAAACTAAAAAATAATGCCAAGTTAAAAGTCTGTCATAAAATTTCCATGCTTCTTGAAGATTTACTTCAATTGATACACCTTTTAAAAACAGAATTGTGTTTTGTAAGAAATCATGACTTAGTTTTCTGGTAAACATCACTCCCATAACTCACCCTTCAGAAGTGGATAAGAATTAGATAAAAATCAAAGTTAAAATTGCAAAAGTATGTGTTACAATATTTACAGTGAGGAACCAGAAATCTGACATCTACTTCCCACTAAAAAATTAAACTATTGAAGCAAGTGCACCTCCATAATCCCTGTGTTCTTCTGGTGCCTGGAAGTGGTTAACAAGAAGATCAATTGAAATCTATATCACAGAATCCCTGTTCTACTTTCTAGATTGTAATCCTTTCTGGTATAATATTGAAGGTAATTGGCATATGTAAACATTTTGCTTAACTAAACTGTACATGCTGTGGTCGAACTCAAAAGTAAAATCTCCTATGTCAATATACAGTGACATAATATAAATTTTAATTTTCATTAAATATCCCACATTTAATAATATTTGGTTAAATATAACCCATGTTTAAACCATACATGAATTTTTTTCTATTACTTCTTTATTTTTTCATTTTTTAACAATAAGTAATAATTTATGAGTACAAGCATCCTTCATGTAAAACCAATTTGCAAGCAGTTGTGCCCAAAACCACACAGCCCAAGGGTCCCCCCATCCAGCTGGGGGGCTTGTATGTTCAATCAAGTTGATCGAATTTTTAAAATAGTACATGCACAGGTAATTAAATATTTTCTTGACTAGGAATATGCTATATCTTCAAATTGATATTCAAAATACATTTATATAAGGCTGTAAATGTCTTGTTGAATATATAACTATCATTTGATACATTTTTCCTGGTGTGCTTATTAAAATTTGCATGTAATATTTTATGATACAATGAAATATTTTCCACCACCAATATTAAGTTTCAATTACAAAATAAATGCAATTATGCAAAAGAAGAGTAGAAAAAATTACATATACAACAGAAATGTGTACATTTATAATAATATACCCAAGAAAAATGAATTTAGATTAATTAAAGACAAAACTGTACAAAGAATTTTGATCAAGGTTAACCAAGATTTTCAGAGAATCACATTCCTTAAGAACTTAAACAAGGATATCCACACCTAGGCCAGTCCTACCCAAAACTCCCCCAGCCCAGTCCGGCTACACATTATACCTCTAAAGGTTCAGCTGCAGCAGATATTAATTTGGTTATGGCAGCCAGCAGAAAAAACTTCATCTTGTCCTCTTTCTTATGCCGCCCAATGTCACAGCAGTTAAATTGCTGCAGAGAATCTGTAAAAAAGAATCACTTAGAGACTCTCTAATTACATACCATTAAAATACAATGTTTGTCATGAAAGTTAGAGTGGCTTTTCTACCTCTGGTGGTGAGTTTGGATGTGAGTGGCAATGCTTTATTTTAGACTGAGACTTGGATTGGGGGAACTGTATTGTGATGGAAGTTTTGACATTATGCAACTCAGAGAAAATTATTGATTGTTAAATTACTATTTTTATTTTCAGAATTTCCAACATGAGTAATTATTTTTTTACAAAAGACCCAAATCGCCCAAGTCCTTACAAGACCTGAATTTTTGAACAAGCTCCTCTGTTTGAATCAAGCTTAAGTTTCAATATGTGGTTTGATTGTATTTTTTCCAGCGTTCAAAACTTAGTATCTGGAACGTTCTACAATTTATTCCACTTTTCCATTGCCTTATCAAGACCATTGTAATCTTTACTGTTTGATGTTGCCAAATTATAAGCAAAAATGTGGCTTCTGGATATGCATTTTTGGGGGTTAGTCTCATTTTGGCTTTCTCTGAAGTTCGGCATTTTCTTATGTTACCTGGATAAATAATTAACATTATCTGATAACAAACACCTTGGTAAGGAACCATAAGTCTGTACTTCTGAGTGGGTCTTGAATGAAACTCAAATTTTGGAAGATTTTATCTGCTTGATAGGAACATTATTTTGATCATTTTGAGACAGGGTCTCCCGTTAGTTCCAGCTGGCCTGGAGTGAACTTACGTAGACCAGGCTGGCCTTGAACTCACAGAGATCTGCCTGCCTCTTCCTCCTGAGTGCTAGGATTAAAGGTGTTTATCACCAGACCTGGAACATTAAATCTTCTCAGAAGAATAAAAAGCTTCATACTAAGGAGAATTATAATTCAATATAATAAAATATAAATTGAATTACAGTAAACTCCTGCCCCAAATAAGAAGCTTCTGCATAGAAAAATTTTAAAAGACTGAAAAAAACCATGCAAACATGTAAGGTAGAATACATGAACTTTGGTGAGTAGGAGGCATGGAAATGAGAATGAGTCTAAATTGAACTAAGAAATTTTGTAAGAAGTACTCAAAACTTCTATAAAAATATCTGGAAAGAAAAAATATGCAAATGAAAAAAATTAATGAAAAAAATAAGTAATTCAGACACATTTAATTATGAAATAAAACAAGATAATTATCAGAGAAATGTAAATTTAGTTTGACAAAACTACATACTTAATATCCTGGAGAATCCTGGCCAAAATTTAAGAGACAATGTCAATTGAATACTGTAACCATCTCGACTGTCATATTATCTGAACTAAAATTTTTACCTAGGTGAGAATTAAAGCAGAACTTTATATTTATTTGTAAGAACATATCTAGATACAATTACATCACCAGGATTGTAAGACTGACTTTTTGGCCTGTAACCAGGCACAGTGGAGATCACACAGGTTGGAGCCCTAACGCCTAAATAAAAACTATGGTAAGGGTTAGGGTACTACTTTAATCCTACCAATAGTGAATGAAGAGGGAGATTCCTAGGGGCATGCAAGTTAGATTTACCAAAATATCTGATGAGTTCCAGGTTAACTGAGTAAGTTTTATCCACTCAAATGATAGCTGTATGTACTGAGATGGGAAGTAGGGCACTCTAAGCCTCAATATCAACCCCAAAGTTTGCACTGAGGAGGAACTAGTCCACCAAAGAGAATCAGAAACATCCCTATTTTGCATAACCTCATTTAGGAACCCCTCATTCAATTTCCCTGGATTTTGTGATTTGAGGGTTCCATTACAGTTGTGATAATTTGTTGTTGAGAAACTAAAGAAAAAGAGAAAAGAGGCTCATATATTAGTTTAAATATTTACTGTAGAAACATTTTCAAACATTTTACTTCTTTTTTGAGAATTTCATGTATTAGGATGTTATTTGCATTATTTCCATGCCTATCAGACCAGTCACCTCCCATTTCCACCCACGGCCATGCAAATTTCTAAGGAACTTCAGAAATGCAACAACGAATTTCATCTTACACTATATCCTTATTTGGAGGACCTAGGTTGTGAATTTTTATTGTTATATATATGAATTATCAATTGGGTGCTGTTCTTTATTTAATACCTTAAGCATTTACCCATCAGCAGTGGAGTATGAAATCATTTTAAAGTCTCCATTGCAGTAAAGAATTCCTTTAAGTAAAAATATTATTCAGCTTTATCAAATCCTCCCCTTTATAGTGGAATTTAATAATGGCATTAGTGTGTGGTACATGGAATTCTTTATATATGATGCACAATTACTTATTTATTTATCTACTATTTTTATTTTATGCCAATAAATGTATTTCCTGCATCTATGTACCTGTACTGTGTAATGACTGTGAAAGTGAGAAGTTGTCAGATGACCCTGGAACTGAAGTTATGGTTGGTCCCTAGCTGCCATGTGGGTGCTGTCATTGAAACCTGTTCATCCAAAGAACAGCCAATGCTCAAACTACTGACCCATCTCACCTCCTATGAAGCACAATTGAATCTCTAGCTCATGTGGTCTATCTTCTTTGAAATACAGACAACAAATAATGTTAATGAATATGTAAAACAGGCTGATATAAATTTAGCATTTTGTAAGAAAATACAAAGGACATCAAAATGGGAACAGTCAAGGAATTTCTCTCAAAACTCTTGGTACCATTTGCTTGGAATATTTTTTCCATCCTTTCACTCTAAGGTGGTGTCTGTCCTTGAGGATGAGATGGGCTTCTTGTAGACAGCATATAGAAGGATTTTGTTTCTTAATCCATTCTCCCAGTCTGTTTCTTTTGATTGAGTAGTTTAGATTATTAATAATTAAGGTTATTATTGATAAATGTGTGTTGCTTCCTTTCACTTTATTTTTTGTTTGCATTCTTGATCTAGGTTTGTATTTACTATGCTATGCTTTTGTTAATTTCTCTCTTTAATTGCTTAGAGATAGTTGCTCCTTTCCTCTGTTCTTTGGATTGCTTCGAAGATTTTCTGAAGTGTTCATTTTTCAGACATGTATTCTTTCATCTTGTTTATGCCATAAAAGATTTTTCTCTCTTTCTACTATAATTGACATTTTCGTTGAGTAGAGTAGTCTGGGTTGGCATCTAAGGTCATTTAGCACTGGGAATACTTTGGTCCACGTTCTTCTGGCACTGAGAATTTAGCTGTAATTCTGATGGGTTTCCCCTTCTATGTAACTTGATTTGCTCTGTGATTTTTAGGATTTTGTCTTTGTTTTGAGTATCTAGTGTTTTAACAATTTCATGGCGTGGGAAATTTCTTTCCTGGTCTTGTCTATTTGGTGTTATATGTGCTTCTTGTATTTGTATGGATTTGTCTTTTTTTTTTTTAGTTTGGGAAAATTTTCTCATATTATCCTATTGAAGATCTGGTCAGTATTGTTGTCTTGGGATTCTTCTCCTTCCTCTATCCTTATGACGGAGAGATTTGGCCTTTTCATAGTGTCTCACATTTCCTGGTTGTTCTATGCTTATTTATTTTTTAATTTTTCATAATCTTTACTTGAGCATTCTCGTTTCTCCATGTTATCCTGTAGGTCTGATATTCTTTTTTCTGCTTCTTCCATTCTGCTTCTGAAGCTTTTTCCCATCCTTTCCTGTTGATTGGATGAATGTTCAGTTTCTTTTTTCATTTCATCCTGTGATTTCTTTAGTTTTTACACTTCATTCTGGAGCCTGCTATTCTCATTTTGTAGCTCCTTGGTACGTTGGTCAGTTTCTTTTTTCATTTCAGCCTGGGATCTTTTCAGCATTTCCACTTCCTTCTGCACTTTGTAATTTTCTCCTTTTAGTTCTCTGATTTGTTCTTTATATGTAGATATGTCTACAATTGTTCT
>VZQC01009412.1:635101-656752 GCA_009823505.1 Rhizomys pruinosus
GATAAAAACCTTCCATAGATACATGCTATGCTGTATCTGGGACCCTTCTATTGCTAAAAAATAGCATCAATATCCATTGTTCTGTTTACAAAAAGGAGGTTCAGAGCAAGCAACTAGTTAACATTAGTTATTAAAAGAGTATAAGTAAAATAGAAAAAAGTCTAAAGTTCACAGTGGAAGGCAGAGCAAAGTGAAATTAAAATCCAGCGTCTGTCACTGGATAATAGAGTGGCCAGATTCCATCTATCATTTCTCCAGTTTGCCATCTTGATCTTAGCAATCCCTGTTAATGTATTAGAAGACATTTTAACCTCTAATTCATTATCTAATAACACTCAATATAAAGTATGAGGATATTTATTTATTTATTTATTTATTTATTTATTTATTTAGGTCTTTTCAAGACAGGCTATCCCTGTAGCCCCAGCTGGCCTGGAACTCACTCTGTAGACCAGGCTGGCCTTGAATTCACAAAAATCCGAAGTGTGATCACTCTGCCTCCCAAGTGCTAGGATTAAAGGTGTGCACAACCATGCCCAGCTGAGGATATTTATGATAATATTAAGAATCTACAAACCTGAGAAATTTGTTATAGAAATAGATCAATGTGTCTTTTGAATGGTCCTGAGGGCTTATCATTTGAGATCCCGCACATCTTCCACAGACAAGATTTGGTGCTTCTCAAAGACTTCTGTGATTCTTTTTATCTGATCTGCCTAACCATCCCATTATTGATGTAAACTTTAGTATTTGACATTTCAATATGGACGAACTTAACATTTTGATGCTTATAAGTTTTTAAATCCAATTATTTATTTCAGGCACAACAATAGTCTTCATTTTCTTGTTTTTTTTTTATTTGATATGAACATTAACCTTTTAGAAGAAAGAGATATGTTTAAGATAGTGTGTTCATAAGATTTTCCTGTTGACAGGTCTGTGGAGCATTTTCATGACTTTGTTTGGTGTTGGGGGGTGCTCAAAACCCTGTGGGTGGTGTCATCCCTATGCAGTTGGGATCCAGCTGATTAAAAGTGCAGCAGAGCAAATCAGCTGAAGAAGGCCAATAAGAAGACTTCTTCCTTGGTGCCTGCCTCCAGATCCCCATCTTGACTTAATAACCTGACTTCCTCACTTAAGAGTCTATTATAAGGAAGGTTAAACTCAGCAAAATATTTCCTACTGGAGCTGGTTTGGATGTTGGTGTTTGTCACTGTAATAGAAGGAAAAATACAATAACTAGATACTGGAATCTTTGTAATGTGCGAAAGTAAATGAGTGGATTGAATTCAGATTGATCATATTCCTGAAAATCTAAAGATAGAATAAAGAATGTGACATGGTATCTAGTGTGTCACACTCCTTTTCATTATTAGGGCCAAAACACAAAGCAGAATAGTGAAAAGCATAATCTCAAACAATTTATTCATTCTCTTCGAAAATATTGCCCAAATGTTTGAATTTTTGTATTGTATGTATTACATGCCATGTGACTGTGATAAAACACACTGACGAGCCAGGCATGGTGGTGAATGCCTTTAATCCCAGCACTCTGGAGGCAAACACAGTTGGATGTTTGTGAGTTCAAAGCCAGCCTGGGCTACAAAGTGATTTCCAGGCCAGCTGGGGCTACAAAGAGACAGTGTTTCAAATATACCAAAAATACATTGACAACCAGGGCCTATCTGGATGATGTTTTAATTTGGATTATAATATGAGGAGAGTACAATGCTTGGTTAAAAAAATAAACTAAAGGAAAGGGAATCCACCTGGTCACATACCATCCACAGTTAGGAATAGTAAAAGGAAAATTATATGAGAATGGACTGTGAGAGCTGAATGTCCTTCTCCTCCGTACCCTTCAATCCAGAAAGGCTGTTTCTGGGAATGATTGTACAATTTTCAATGGCACCAATCAGGTTAATTAATATGAATGTATATTCTGCAGGTGAGGTTTTTCTCCACTCTTTGTACATGGTCAATTACTAATTGTTCTGAAGAAACACTATTTGGTATTTCTATTTCAGTGAGCACAATATGATTATCCCTAATGAGAAGACTGATGTTACTCTTTAAACATAAATCTGTAGGGTAGAAGGGAGCATCCATAGATAAATTATCACAGATTCTGCATGTCTTGCCAAAACACAATGACTTTTCTATTGTAAGTGTTGCTCAGAGGTATTTTACAAATGTGCTTCATTTGTAGAATCAAGGTATGGCTATCTTTTTAAATAAAAGTTTACATTACAAATCAAATCTTGACCCGTGTCCCCATCCCAAACCCCACCCCACCAGAGCTTATGAATTTTGCCAAACATGCTTTTCCTCTTTTTCTCAGTCTTGCACAACATTCTTGATGCAGAAGTTGACCGTTTCAGTCATTTCTTAGAGGCAGTCTTTTCTGGTTGTTGTTGTTGTTGTTGTTGTTGTTGTTGTTCTTCTTCTTCTTCTTCTTCTTCTTCTTCTTCTTCTTCTTCTTCTTCTTTCCAATATGTATCACTCCCATGTACTTGGACAAAAGCTCAAGGAGCCCTGCACAAGAAATACTTACACCTAGGTAATTGGCGCTAGCATCCACAGATGAGGGATATCATTCATCGTTTGTATTTCTGGGACTGTGTCACTACACTTAACATAAAATCATCTAGTTCCATCCATTTACCTGCGAAGTTCATGTAGTCATCTTTCTTTTCCATTGCATAGAACTCCATTGTGTAGATGTACCACATTTTCTCTATCCATTCATCAGTTAAGGAGCAATTGCATTGGTTCCAGCTCTTTGCTTTTGTGAACAGAGCTGCAATAAACATGGCTGTGCTTGTTTCTCTGCGGTAAGATAAGTCTTGTGGTTACATACCCACGAGTGGTATGACTGGGTCAGGTGGTAAGCTCACTTTGAATTTCTTAAGTGTTCTCCACACTGCTTTCCATAGTGTCTGCATGAGTTTACATTCCCACCAGCAGTGGATGAGTGTTCCCCCTTTCCCCCACAACCTCTCCAGCACTTGCTAACATTTGTTTCCTTGATTCTAGCCAGTCTTATCTGAGTGAGATATATTAAAGTGGTTTTAATTTGCATTTCCTTAATTATTAGCGATGTTGAACAAGTCTTAAGGTGTTTCTCAGCCATCTCTAATTCCCCACTTGTGAAGTCTCTGTTCAGCTCTTTGCTCCATCTTTTGAGTGATTCATTTGTTTTCTTTCTTTTTTGTTTCCTGAGTAGTTTAAATATTCTGGAAATCAATGCTTTGTCAGATGTATCTGCGGTGAAGGTTTCTTCCTACTCTGTGTGTTTTCACTTGACTTCCTTGATTGTTTCTTTTGATGTACAGAGTTTAATGAGGTCCCATTTGTCAATTGTTGATCTTATTTCTTGCACAGCTGCTGTCTGATTTAGGAAGTCTTTTCCTATGCCTATGTCATGTAGGCTGCTGTCAACTTTTTCTTCTATCACCTTCAGAGTTTTGGGTTTCACATTGAGGTCTTTGATGTATGTGGAGTTGACTTTGTACAGGGCAAGAGCAAGGGGTTTAACTTTATTCTTATACAAGTGGTGATCCAGTTTTGCCAACAGCACTTGCTGAAGATGCTGTCTTTCCTCCATTGTGTCTTCTTGGCCCCTTTGTCAAATATGAGGTGGCTGAAATAGTATGTGCTCAAGTTTGGATCTTCAGTTTTGTTCCATTCGTCAACAGGTCGGTTTTTGTGCCAGTACCAAGCTGCTTTTATTACTATAGCCCTGTAGTACAGTTTGAAGTCTGGTACAGCTTTGGCTATTCAGAGTATTTTGATTTTCCATATGAAATTAATGACTTCTTTTCCAAGCTGGTGAGGAAACTCTTGAGGATTTTAATTGGGAACACGTTGAATCTGTATATTAGTTTGGGTAGAACGGACAATTTTACTATATAAATTTTCCCAGACCATGAGCATGGGGGATCTTTCCATCCTCTGATGTGTTTTTGTAGAGATCTTTGTTGTCTTTGGTTAGGCTTGTTCCTAGGTATCTTAGTGTTTTTGAGACTATTGTGAGTGGGAAGGTCTCCTTGTATTCCTTCATCACTTGCTTGTTGATGTAAAGAAAGGCTACTGATTTTTCTAGGTTAATTTCGTATCCTGCCACTTTACTGAAACTCTTAATAATTTCTAGGAGTTTTCTGGTGGAATTTTAAGCATCCCTTAGGTAAACAAATATATCATCAGCAAAAAGGGATAGCTTGACTTCCTCTTTTCCAATTAATATTCCTTTAATTTCCTTTTCTTGCCTTATTCCCCTAACAAGTGTCTCAAACACTATATTGAGGAGGAGTGGTAATAGGGGCAGCCTTGCTGAGTTCCTACCTTGAAGGGGAATATGTCTGTCTTTTTTCCATTTAGGATGATGTTGGCTGTGGGTTTCCTGTATATGGCTTTGATTACATTGATGAATTCTCACTGCAATCAAATTCTCCCTAGGACTTTAAGCATAAAGGGATGCTGAATTTTGTCAAAGGCTTTGTCGCCATCAATTGAGATGATCATTTGGTTTTTTCCCTTTCATTCCATTTATGTGTTTTATGATATTTATTGATTTTCATATGTTGAACGATCCCTGCATCTCTGGTATGAATCCACCCTAGGCATGAAGGATGATCTTTTTGATGTGGGTCTATATGCAGTTTGCAAGTATTTTTTTGAGAATTTTTGCATCTGTGTTTGTGGGAATGAAATTTGTGTGTGGCTTGAGGCAAGAACTTGTAAGACCTGTCCTGTAAGATGTCCAGTTATCTGATATCTCTGTGGGCATTCAGTTGCCTCTGTGAGTTATCTGTAGCAGGAAGGTTGGAGATATTACAATGTTTCTTGCATCACCCTATCTCTGCAAAGTTCCAGGACTGGATGCCCCCCTCCCTTGAGGGATTGAGCAAAATGCTGCACCTCTAGTTACCTGTTGCACAAACAGGAGCTCTGCAGCCCCCCCAATTAAAGCCAAGGTGGCTCACCCCTCCCTTCCTCCTGCCCCCACTTCCTGACCCAGAGCACAGTAGCCTTCAATATATGGACTTCACTGACAGAAAATAAACGGAGTTACTATCCTCCAGGCTCTCTGCCTGTAAGTCCGCTCATTTTCCATGGGTGATCTCCTATGGTTTTCCCTCCCCCTTCTTGCAAGAGCAAAGCCTAGAGATTGTTGGCCTGCAGGCAGGGGACAGTCCTGGAGCTGGGCGAAGAAGGGAAAACAGCATGTGGAATGCAGTCACGCATGACTCAAAGACATTGAACAATGACAACTGGCGCCAACAACTCAGGGCTCAACTTTCCACCAAACGAAGAAAAAAACAAGGTATTCCTCAGGCTCTCTCTTAAGCCTTGCTTTCCCCCACGTGAGGGAAAATCTCCGAGGGTTTTACCATAGAGACAAGGAGATACCCCCCCCCAATTAGGATACTCATGGCCAGCTCGGCACATCTCCATGGAATCCTCTCTTCCCATGAGATTAGAGTTTTGAACTGTCTCATTCCCTAACCACTAGCATTTTCTATCCCTCTTTATCATGGGTAAGAAACAGACACACCAAAAAGACCCACAGGTTAAGAAAATAAAAACGCTCCTCAAGACTCAAGTAGTTTAAATTTCCACGCAGGAAGCTGCCTCCTTTTGGAGTGAGACTCAATATTGTCCCATGGTTGTCCCCTGCAGATTTATGGAATTCAGAATCCTGGATATGTGTGGCACAGAATGCTAGACAGTGAGAAAATGCTCTGGCATCTCTCACGTTCTTGCCACTATTAGCCACTGTGAGACAATGCTTAGGGCCTTCTCACCAAACCACGCCAGGAAAGGAAAACAACAAAATTAAATTGCAGACACCCTCCTCCCAGAAAACTGCTACAACTCCATTCAAGAGGCCAAATAAAATTTCCTCTGAAAGCCCCCAAGCTCCCAGTGAAATTCAAAAAGGAAAATCAAAACATCCAAGTGGCTAGCCTTAACCTTTCACCTAATTATCAGTCACAACCTCTCAAGGGGCCAGAAGCACCTTCACTTTCAGCTTCTTCCCTCTCTGCTACAGAAAAACTGTGCCAGATTCAGGACAACTCAGATCTTCAACTACAGGCATTCCCAGTTAATGTAGATCTAACTCTGGGTCATCCTCTATACTGGTACCTGTACCAGGCAGGTGAGTTGAAAGTACTCAGGCAAGTAGTCAAGGAGGATGGAGTCCAGGCACCATGGACAAAGTCCATTCTCCAGAGCTTTTGTGCTTCTATTAACATTCCCCAGGACTGGAGAGGTATCTGTAAATCTTCACTTCTAGGTCTGCTTTTCTTTCAATGGGAAGCACTGAACAGATAGGAATGTCCCCAACAGGTTCGGAGAAATCAAGGGCAACCTAATATAGACTAGGGTTATGAACAGCTCTTTGGAGAAGGAGATTTTTAGCACAGGCACGCAACAGGCTGGACTTGCCCCGGGGTACTTTGACCAGGTCCGCCTTTGCACCCTACAGGCCTGGGATTGAATTATGCCACCCACTGAACCCCAGGCCAGTTCCTCCTTGTTATTTCCTAAGCAAAAACCTGAGGAACCCCTGTCTGACTTTAGCTTAAGAACCAAAAGCAGCCTAGAGAGAAAGATTCCCAACTCTGCAGCCCTAGAGATGCTCCTTAAAAATATTGTTTAGGAAGGAATGAATTCAGAATGCGAGCAAGCTTGCAAGGGCTTAAAAGATGACTACTATGACAGATGGATAGTGGCAACTCAGGACATGGACACATCCTCCCACAAAGCTACTTATCTAGCTCAAGCCTTTGCAGCTGCTGTCAACACAAATGAGAAATGTTTTTAATGTGGAGGCAGAGGTCAATGGAAAAGACAGTGCCCGAAAGCACCAGTCTCTCTCAGATGGCCTTCAGAATGCTTCCCACGCATTCTCTGCCCCTGGTGTAAAGAAGGTTATCATTGGAGGAAAGATTGCTCCTCAACCTATGATAAAAATGGAAAAAATTGCCACCTTTAAACTCCTAAGCAGGCAGCCCATAGCCCAGGGGAAAAAGGGGGGGAAGAGTCAGTACACACCCTCTGGGAAGCCCCTATTTTAGAAGGCTCACATCCTGCATTGATGATTAAAATTGGGGGTCGGCCTTTTAAATGTTTTATAAATACAGGGGCAGACAGAACCATTATAAAACAGCAAGAAATACACCCTGACTGGCCCTTGCTTCCAGGACCTAAACTTCTAGGAATAGGAGGGCCCTCACAGTCTTACATAACTAAAAATGGTTACACCTGAGAGGACCCTGATGGAAACACGGGTCAGATTCGCCCGTTAGTAGCACCCACTAATATCAACCTGCTAAGGCAAGATATTTTGGAGGCATTGGATGTTCTCCAAATGAGAACAACTCAGACAGACCATTTAACTAGGGGAAATTGCCTCCATCATCTCAGTAAGAAGCACCCTCAATTTTGAGGGTCACTGCAGAATATGATCCCCCTCATCTGGACTGGAAGTCAGATGATCCAGTCTGGATTGAGCAGTGGCCCTTACAAGGGGAGAAGTTATGAGCACTCCAAGACTTAGTCAAGGAGCAATTTTCATTGGGACACAACCATCCATCTCGCAGTCCATGGAACACCGCTGTGTTTGTCATTAAAAAAGGCAACAGGAGGTTGGCATCTCTCATAAGATCTGTGAGCCATTAACAGAACTATGCATATATGGGGTCTGCACAAAAGGGTCTCCCCCTTTCCTCTGTTATCCCAGTTAATACCCCTCTTCTAGCCTTAGATATCAAAAATTGTTTCTTTTTAATTCCCCACCATGCTGAGTATTGCAAGTGGTTCACTTTCTCAGTCCCTGCAATTAACAACTCAGGTATGGCACTTCGTTATGAGTGGACCGTCCTGCCACAAGGCATGGCCAACAGCCCAGTGCTCTGCCAAGAGGCAGTAGCAGCAGCCCTTAAGTTCCACATGGAACAAGGTCTGCAAGTCTTCCATTATATGGACGACATTTTACTTTGGGACAAATTATTAACTGACCCAGCAACTTTAAAGAAGAGGCTTGTACCATTCTTAGAAGCTTTTGGATTTAAAATAGGCTATGCTAAGGTTCAAATGATTCCCCCAATTCGTTTCCTAAGCACTGAAATTTCTCTCACAGCAGTGAGGCCACTCAAACCTGTACTCTCCCTTCCTCCCATGCTCACACTAGCATCCCTTCAGTCTTTCCTAGGAAATCTTAACTGGCTCCTCCCATGGCTGTCATTCCCCCATGACAATGCTACACCCTCTCTTTGATCATCTGCGAGGTGACAGGAACCCAGATTCCAAGTGAAAGCTCACAGCAGGAGCCTCAGAAGCCATAGCTGAATTCAATGAAGCTCTCCAGAACATGGCTTTAGCACATTTTATACTCCCACTTCCTCTACAATTGCTTATTTTACCACCACTCCCATGCTTGTAGGGGCACTTTACCAATCCATGGGAGTACTAGAGTGGCTGCAAACACCCATAGGGGGATCTCCCCAACTGTAAACTGAAATGGATTCTTTAGCCACTGTGATAAGAAATGAGAGGGAGCTTTCCCTACAAACCCTGGGGAAGGAACCTGATGTCACAGTGACACCCTTCTCCCTCCTGGATATCCAGTGGCTGATGTGAAATATGTTCATATAGCCATAAACCTCGTGGCATTTCCAGGACAGATAAAAAATCACTACTGTAATGACAGGTGCATCTCTGCTCTCCCATAGTTAAACTGGCTTCTTCCCCGTCTTTTCCAAGATGTGACTGTAAGGCAACAGAGGGAAGTGGGCAGCTGCAGCCATCATTTATGACAACCTGGATCAAGCCCCTCAAATCCTGTTTCACTTGCTCCCTGACATTCTTCACAGTACAAGGAACTCTATGCTGTTTATGTAGCTCTCAAAGAAATCAAAAGGCCTCTTAGTCTCTTCTCAGACAGTATCTATGTGATCAATCTGCTACCCTGGCTATCCAGACCCTTTGTCTGATTAGAGAAAAATCCCCTCTCCCCCCTTCTCATTGCCATTTCATCTCTCTTACAGAATAGGTACCACCCTCTCTTCATACAGCACATCTGTGCCCACAGCCTCCTTCCAGGGTCTCTCTCTGAAGGCATCTCTCTTGAAGATTGCATCTGCTATACAGCGATTTATGTCCTGTCCCTCTCTGAAGCAGAAAAGTTCAACTCCATCAACCATGTTAATTTAAAAGTCCTTCGAGCTTGCTTTCCTGACATTCCCTCTGCCCAACTTCAACAAATCCTTAGAACTTTTTCCTCCTCTTCTGCTCTAATCAAAACACCTGCACTACAGGTTTTGGGAATTAACCTCAGGGGATTGAAAGCCAATGCGCTCTGTCAAACTGAAGTTACACACATAGCTTCCTTTGGAAAAGAAAAGTATGTCTTTGTCACCGTGGACACTTAATCCTAATTTATTTGGGCTACTGCCCACATGGGAGAGATAGCCAAGGACCTCACTGCCCATGTCCTTTGTACCTTTGGTACCATGGGCATTCCCAAACAGATTAAAATGGACAATAGGCCAGCATTTGCTAGCTCTCACTTTAAATCATTTTGTCAGTTATGGAATATTGCACATCATACAGGTATCCCTCATAGCCCATAGGGACAAGGCATCATAGAACAGATCCATCAGGTCTTAAAAAAATCAGTTATTAAAACAAAAGGAGGGGAAATACCCTCCTAACAATCCAGCTGGTCATGGCATCAGCAACTCTAAACCTCTTTAACATTTACAGGGATTCCAAATGTCCAGCCATAGTCAAACATTGGCAGACACCAAGCACTGTTCCTCAAATACTTGTCAGATGGAAAGGCCCCCTAGACAATCAGTGGAAAGGACCTGATCCACTGTTAACAACTGGGAGTGACTTTGCTTGCATCTTCCCACAGGATTGTCTGAGAGACCCTTTTGGATTCCAGCCAGAAATGTTAGCTTCATCGGTTCTTTGTCAGAGAAAATTGGGAAGGAAGAAATCAGGTAATTGGAACCAGTGACTCTCCTTTGCAAGGCTGCAGCAAGGCGGTCACAATCACTGTGTTTCCCAATTCCACCACTACCTCTCAGGCACCCTTTATCTGCTTCGCTTATCTTAACAAAGGACAGTGTTTACAGGAAGCTGATACTTATGGCAGTTTCAGATTCTGGTCTTGCAGGTTGGAGAGTGTTCGCAGCCCAAGAAGCCTGTTCCAAATCCAAAATAACCAGTTTAAAATTAATATACAGGACCTCTGGAGTGACTGCTGGAAAGTTGGAGTGCAGGGAAAACTCTACCCTTACATTTTCCTTCTAATGCCTCTTTATAGGAATCTGCCCCTGTGGAGACAGAACTCGTGTTTCACAGTATTTCTGTCTTTGACTGACTCTCTATACATCTTATTTGTTTAGTGAGAATTGCAGCAGCCCCAGACCCCAGGTGCTTCCAAAGTGTTCCTCTGAACAGGACCCTGTGTGTCAAATCCCCATTCTTTCTCTGGTTTGATGTCACCACATCCCTCTGCAAATGCCACTGGTTCTGGAATTTGTTTGCCCTTAATTATCACTCCCCAGCTCTTCCTTTATGAGAAGGGGAAGTCGCTTGGATGCTGTGACAGGACACAGACCATCAAAACAGAAAGATATTCACCCTGCTTCTGGTCAGCCTAGGCATCATTCTCTCTAAGGCAGAGATGGGAACTGCAGGCAGAGCCCTAGCAAGCATTTATGGCATGGAAGTAGACTTCCAAAATAATCTTGATGGGCCAATGGCATCCACAACAAATAGCCTTGAATTGCTCCACAGACAGATAACTTCTCTGGCCGAGGTGGTGATGCAGAACTGGCGAGCCCTGGACTTGTTAACTGCAGAAAACTGGGGAACCTGCGTGTTCCTGATGTAGAAATGGTGTTTTTATTTAAATGAGTCTGGTACAGTTGAGCAAAATGTTAAAACCCTAAAAGACTTCAGAAAAGAAGTCCATGAAAGATACTCACCACAAGTTTCTGTCCTGTGGTTTTCCAACCCCCTAACTACTCGTTGCTCCCCTTACTGGGACCCATTTTCACCCTAGGAGTCCTGCTGACTATCACACCCTGTGTCCTCCAGTTTATCAAAAACCAAATCAATACACTCACTGAGGTCACAGCCAAGACTGTTCTAGTCCAATACCAGGCAGTGCCAGGGGACCCCCTAGAGGACTTTGACATTACTGCTCCATTTTAATTAAAAAACCAAGGAGGCGTTGTGGGAATGAAACTGTGTGGGGCTTGAGGCCAGAAATTGTCTGACCTGTTGCAGAAGATCTCCGGTTATCTGATATCTCTGTGGGTCTGGAGTTGCCTCTGTGAGTAATCTGCAGCAGGAAAATTCAGGATATTACAATGATTCTTGCTTTGCCCTATCTCTGCAAAGTTCCAGGACAGGATGGCCCCTTTCCTTGAGGCATTGAGCAAAATGCCACACCTCTAGTTACCTGTTGCACAAACAGGAGCTCTGCAGCCCCCTGATTAGAGCCAAGGTGGCTCGCCTCTCCCCTCAGCCTGCCCCCCACTTCCTTGTCCAGAGCACAGTAGCCTTTAATATATAGACCTCACTGCCAGAAAATAAACGGAGTTACTATATTCCCAGCTCTCTACATGTGAGTCTGCTCATTTTCCACAAGTGATCTCCTGCAATTTTCCCTCCCCCCTTCTCGTGAGAGTGCAGCCTACAGACTGTTGACCTGCATGCAGGAGACAAGTCCTGGAGCTGAGCCAAGAAGGGAAGAACAGCGTGTGTAATGTGATCAAGCATGACTCAAAGACATTGAACAACAACAAATTTGGATATTTTATCTAACAGTTACACTTTTATTTACTAAGAAATTGTGTATTAGCTTTTTTAACCTTACCTCAAAAATTTATTGACCTGTGTTTTTCAATGAATTTTATACTGTCTTAATGGGGGAGGGTGACAGTGTAAACAAACAAACAAAACAAACAACTTTCATATTAAAATTGGAAGTTAAACATTCAAAGGGCAGTCTGATTCTATTAATCCAAAAGACCTGTTTAGTAAAAATAACTTTTATTTTTTCCAATGAATATCAAACTGATTAGTAGCCACATTACCATGTATAATTAGAGAGTACTAGCATGTTGAATAAAATATTAGTAAGATGAAAAGACAAACTAAATTTTCTTTTCTTTTTTTGAGACAGGTTTAAATTAGCATTCAGTTTTAAAATCATTTACTAACAGGACAACAGATATACAAAACATTTTAGTATGTATGGGTAACCTAATATTTATATATGTTCATTTCACCTGAGGCTGCAACAAGGAGTGTTGCACCCGCAAAGGGGTGGACTTAGAATTTTGGTTGTAAATTTAATTTTCATAGATTGTCCACATGCTGCACAGTACTGAGAATCTCCAGTTGTGGAACAAAATTTCTTGGATATGCTGTAACCATATTATAGAATTCTGAAAATACTTTATACCCACACTCACACATAAGGTTTTAAAACTTAATTTTGGTGATGGCAGTTTATAAAGGTTGTACTGAGCAGAGGTACAGATGTACATTGTTATTTTACACAGACATACACACATTGGAGAAAACACCATGTACTGTCCATCAATGGTATGATAGATTTCTAATATGCTGCAAGTTTATTACAGAGTTGTTAACATTATCATCCACATAGATACATATTTGTCCACATATTCATACAAGAGATTTTTATCCGAGTGTTTATATTGAACAGACTCACGTACCTTGCTGTCAGACATGTTTTCATTCTTTAGAGATGCCATTTAAAGCATACAGCCCCAATTGTATTCCCAAGGCTGAGGTGACTAATACAGTTTTCTTACCATGCTGTCATTGACCCTTTACATCTTTAATTTTAAAACTATGAACTTATTGAAACATTTTAACAAGTGATGTAGAGCAGAATTATATATCCAATTTCTCCTGAAGACTAGCCATTACTAACATCACAACACAATAATTAAAGACAGTTTCACCAAGGAAGAAGCTAAAGAATAAGGTGTCAGTCCTACCAAGACAGTGCAAAACCAAGACAATTCAGCAATGAACAATACCCAAAAACATTTTAGGCTGTTTCATTGGAGAGAAAATATTGCAGTCTACAGGTATCTGGGGGAAGCTGTGTGCCACTGTTTATGGCAGCACAGCTGTCAAAAGCCTGGCTAGGT
The DNA here is from genome assembly GCA_009823505.1 of Rhizomys pruinosus. NCBI lineage: Eukaryota > Metazoa > Chordata > Mammalia > Rodentia > Spalacidae > Rhizomys > Rhizomys pruinosus. The sequence goes on from VZQC01009412.1 coordinate 648,319, forward strand.
AGAAAAAAGAAAACAGACATTTGTTTTAACCATAAGGGTTAAAAATCAGGCCTTCAGAGGTCTGGAAAACAAGTTGAAAGGAAACTAAAGTTGAGTACTTGCAACTTTAAAACAGTTTAATTTAGAGATCAAATCCAGTCTTAACAGATAAAAAATAAACCTTTAGATGAACTGAGGAACTTAAGTACTTAAGAACCTAGGAACCTGGGTTTAAATTAGGCCTCTGAAAAAGTTTAATAGGCATGCCAAAAGTAAACTTAATTTATGTGCACAATACAGAATGAAAGAACGGTGAAGTGGCCACTTTTAACAGAAACCAACACAGAAGAACACACATGACACGAATCTCAGAAAGATGAGAGAACAGTTAACACACAGACAGAATGCACAGACATATGACTTAATATGAGAGATTCCCTTTTTCTTTTTAAAATCTCATATAATAACTTGATGTCAAGGCACAGAAAGTTCTCAGTTTTCTAGTCTGCTGCACACCCCACCTGTGCAGGGCTGTGGAACCATTAATTTTTCATTTTTACATTTACACACAATCATTCAGAGTTTAAGATATTTTTAGTTAGTTTCCACGTTAACTGACAGTGCTGTTAAGGAGGGCCAGGTCCCTGGCATCTTACTATGATGGATCTTGTATTTCTGGGGGAATGGAGCAGTGGAAGTTCTGGCTGATTGGAGCTCACAGCGTGGGACCTTTGTGTGCCTGCTTGCCTGCAAAGGAGAGAGGGGAGTAGGGGATTAGAAAAAGTTGATTTTCCCTTGTTAGATTAAAAGTACAGAAGAACAAAAACAAAAGTGGTAATGAGGAGAAAAACACAAAGACCACAAATCAAACAAACATGGTGAGGACACAGAAAGGACTCAGAAGGCAGGGGTTGTCTGCTGTGAACAGAACTGAAGGGACAGACCCACTGTCCATGACAGAAAACCAGGACACTAGACTGTTCCTGAGTCTAGTATCAGAGGAACCCTCTGTCTACTGGAGAGTAGGAGTATCCTCCTTCTCTCATTCCCAGAGGAAATAGTCATGACCGACCTTCCTCCAAGGCAGCAGCACTGGAGCCACAGAAACAGAAAACTGAAACCAAAACAGGAACATACACTAGGTACCTTTCAAAGCACTTTGTTCTCCAAGGCCGGTTGGCGTGGGGTGAAGAGGGAGAGGCCGCTTGAGGTGGAGGTGCTGTATCTCGGTGAAACCTCCATATGTTGGACTCAAACTGCCACACTCACAAAAGAAATAAGCGAGGAGCCACAGATTAATATGAAATTTATTTAATTTGCTTGTGCACCAGAACCCAATTAAGAAAACTGACACATCAAGAGAGCCAATTGTTGATGTGTCAGGGATGCAACCCATTCCAGATAGGGATAAGCGCAACCCCAACTGTCTTTTACAGAGAACTTTTAAAGAAAAAAATCACAAACTAGAGGAATTTGTTGACATCATACATACACAATTGCATGGGTATAGAAACACAATACAAGCAGTGGTGACCTTTAACCTGTTTGGTTGTGTTTAGCAGTGTGAAGCCCCTTGGAGAGGAATGGGCTTCTTAGGGGATTAGAAGCACTCCTTCAGGGCTGGGAAAGTTCATCGTGACCACAGGTAGCTGTGGGAACTAGGAACCTGGGGTTTGACTATATCATTGTGGTTAAGGTAGTCATGGGAATCAGGCTTCAACTAGAGAGTTGCTCCTGCACAGTTAACCCTTTCCATTTTATTAACTCTTTCTTACCTGGTCCTAACACAGATACATCAAAAAGACCCACAAATAAACAAAATAAGGACACTCTTCAAGAGTCAAGGAGTTAAAATTTCCAAACAGGAAGCTGCCTCTTTTTGTACTGAAACTCTTTTTCTTAATTTATTTATTACATTTTATGTGTACGAGTGTACTGTTTGCATGTAGTTGGTGCATCCGTGTTGTGCAATGCTGCAGAAGTCAGAAGAGAGCATCAGATTCCCCTGGAACTGCAGCTAAAGATGGTTCTTAGCTGCCATGTGGGTGCTGGCAATCAAACCCAGGTCCTCTCCAAGAGTAGTCGGCACTCAACTGCTGAGCCATCTAACCAACTCCTGGAGTGAAACTCTTAATATAGCTGCCTGGATGTCCTCTGCAGAATTATTGGGTCCAAAATCATGGACCCCTTTAGCACAGGGGGTCAGGCAGCAAGGAGGGTGAGACATGCTGTATCTCTCAAGCCACAGTGAAACAATGCCTGGGCCCCTCCCATCAGAGCAAGACAGGCAGGGATACTAACAAAAATAATTTCTCAGGAAAGAAAAACGCAGCTTTGGCAGCAGGTAGAAGACTGCATTCACCAGGATCTAGTGCATGAAATGACAATCCCCAGAATTCCTTGGGCCTGTCGTGGTCACATTAACTTCCTGTCATGGCCATGTTAACCTCCTTTCCTTTTTAACATCCAAAGCCAGCAGACTACAATTCCCAAAATATTTCAGGTCTGTCACCTGACGAAGAAGAAACATCAAAAAGTTCTGGGTTCTTTCTAATACAGAGTTCCCAAAAATGTACACAGAGAAAAATGTACCTTTAAACCTTATTGTGTTTATTTCTAATGATACTTGCTCAAAATTGAGATAGTTGTACTGTTCCTTGCATGTCAATTTTTATCTTGAGATATTTTTATAATATGGCCATTCAAAATCTGTTAAATTCCATCTCAATCATGCTTATTAATGTTTCAAAATCTAATACATGGGTACCCAAAATCATCTTTAAACTAATTGTGCACAATTAATCAATTAATAAGTCCTAGGCAATTCAAAGTCAATTAATTAAAAGGATCCTAAACAATTGTAAAGTCAGTTAATTAAAAATGTCCTGAACAATTTTGGAGTCTTAGATTTGTTTTCACATTTTAAAATTCACAGCCTCCCAGACCATGTGGTTTGTAACCTACCACGGAGCTGAAATAACAAGTCATCTTGATTCATGTCTGTCTTTCCCTCCTTAAAATTAACACCATTTTCTATTTCAGCATCCTGAAAGCAGAATAAAACAGATTTGTATGGAGATGTTCAAGCCAGCTTGGTCTAACAAAAAAAGGTAAAGCTTATAAAATGTTCTTTAGCAACTACTGACCATTTTAAAATACTCTAAAACTGGGGCTGGAGAATGGTCTAGCGGTTGGGAGCACCGACTGCTCTTGAAGAGGACCTGGGTTCGATCCCCAGTACCCACATGGCGGCTGAGAACTGTCTGTAACTCCAATTCCAGGAGAACTCCAGTTCCAGGGGAATCCGACAACCTCTTCTGACCTCCGCAGCATTGCACGACATGGGTGCACAAATCTACATGCAGACAGTACATTCATACAAATAAATAAATAAATAAATAATATAATATAATATAATATAATATAATAAAATACTCTAAATCTAAGATTGACATTTTTTCCAATTAACTTGTTGAAATTTTACTGCTTACATAAATTTAGTGTTTAAATTCAGGAAAGACTAACTCTAAAACACAGATTGACTTTTTTTTTCCTAACTCAGGTGTGCCAGTATATTTAAACATCTAATAAATTTTTTTGACTAGTAAGGGTAAATACAAATATACACATGTGATAGTTCAAACTTTTATTGAGTCATCTACTGGTTATGATCCACCAACATCCCGTAAGTATCTGTAAAACACATTCTACAAGATTTATAACTTAATCTTATAGATCTAAGTGTTGTAATGTATAAAGATTTAAAGTAAACATTTCTTCAGGATCAAGACTTAATCAGGTGCCTTAAAGATCACACCGTATGTTTAATCAAGGTCTCTCTGACTTATTTTTGCCTTTATCCAAAATTTATTCACACATTATATAATGGCAAACTAAATTACTTCTGTTGTTTAAAATTTGGTCTAATACTATCAACATAATAGATTGTTCACACTTAAGTATATGTGAACTACAAGTTGTTATTACTTTTACTCCTAATCCATACTAGACTTCCAGGTAACAGCCTTGACATTAATGTATATCAATTGTTTTCCTATGATGTTACCTGTAACACCCCCTTTTTAACTACAAGATAAATTAGCTTTGAAAGACTGTACTTCACCTCTTCATCAACAACAAACATCAGAACATCAGTTCCTGTATGGGTATGCAGTACTATAAATTTCAAAAAGGGTACATTCTCCTAAAATTAGGTACAATTAATGTAATGCCCTCCAAAATACAGCTTAACTTCTTCCTTATATTAGGAGGCATAAAATCTCTTAGAATGATATTCTATTTCTTAAAAAAAACTATTAAATATGTATCAAAGCCAGGTACTGTACTGGCTGGGACTTCTCCCAAAAGCAAATTATATCAGCAAAAAAAATTACAATTTTTATCAAGCTAAAAATCAGATCCAATGAATTTATCAATGCTAAAAGGCTATGGGTTAACCTCAAGTACTAAACTTATATATTATTTTGTTTTTCAAACTTAATGTAAAAGGGCTAACACATTTCATTCTTAAAAGAACTTTAATTAGCTTATCTACTAAAATGATAAACGAGGTATTTTCTATACCCACAGTAATAAAAAAATGGTATTTCTCACCACCTGTACCATACCAGCAGCACAACCTAGTATAATAAATTATGTTTACTTAAGCACCTATGCATTTACCATTCATATTCCATCAGTAAATTGCAAAAGGCACCCCCTGAAAGCCTAGACTCTGGTTCAGCTCGAGGCTACCTGTGGGGCTCCCACTTTGCTCCATCTCCAGGCCCACAATCCATGCCTCTGGCAAAGACTTGGAGCCAAAGCTGAGCCACCAACTACCTGCTAGGAAAAAAAGGCTGAGACAGCCTAATTGCTATATTCAACAACAAAGAATGGATTGCCCCTCTTCTCACTTGCCCTCCCCCTTCCTCACTAAAGCCTAAGAGCTGCTGGCTAAAGAAAAAAACCTACAGGAGACGAAAAAGATAATTGTGACCTGACTTTATTCCATCAATATAGTTGTATATACAGACTTTTCCAGCCCAACTCAAGACTTTATGTTAAAAGGGATATCAAATAAGATTTGTATGTCTTCATGTATAGAACAAAAATGGTATTCTTAGAAAAAAGTGTCATTCACATATCTATGTCATAGGAAAAAATGTTGTCTTCATGTATAGTAGAAAAATGTTATCTTTGGAAAAAATGTCACTCACATCCTTTATGTTTTGATGGGAGAAAAGGTATTACTTTTGCTTTGCCATTTTTTAGAATTCCAATACTTGAGGGAAAAGTTACATACTCAGTAAGTCTCTTTACATCTTTTATGGTTGGTTTCCAATACACTGACACCACTTTTGGTGTTTAAATTAATAGGTAGAAAAACACTTTTGGCTTTGGGATTTTTTTCTGTTGCCCTGCGGCCTTTTGCTGCCTCTGTGTTAAGAGGGAAATCAAAGAATGCCTGACTGCATGTCTTTATATTTAGGATAAAAATGTTATCTTTTGTTAACAAAGCCCTGTTATGTGCAACCCAAGTCCCTCTAGGTCACCTAGATAATCCCTTTTGTTACGACTAATCCTCACCTTAGGAGGCTGGCTTCCTGGTTTGTTAAAAGCCAGTTTTACAGCCCAGAGTGTCCTAAATACAATATCAAGCCATCCCTAAAAGTTCTCTAAAAATAAAGAATGACAACACTGCTCCATTTCAATTAAAAATGTAGGGAGATAGCTATGGGACTGAGACTTTGTCTGGCTGAAATCTGCAAAACATTGACCCAGTAGCCTCAGTGGGTTAGCTAGTAGTCTCCATGGGCATCTAGTAGCCTCTGTGGGCATCTAGTAGCTCCATGGGTTTGGGAGAATGCAGTATTCCTGCCTTGCCTGGGCAAACCTCCAGACTCTGAAGGCTCTTTCTTTTGATGCACCGAGGAGAGGTCACAACTCCAGTTTACTATACACACCCCCAGGTTTTATCATCTCCAGTGGAAGCCGGGAGCTGTGGTGAGTCTTACTTTTCAGAATATCACCAATACAAAAATAATAATGCTATGTGACAAGTGAGCTTTTTTAAAATAAATAAAAACAGGGATATGTAGGCATTCTTTTAGCAGAAGCACTTAAGAGAGTCAGCAATGAACCTCTAAGCCTGGACCCCTGCTGATATCCTGCAAACCTGTGAAACCTGCCTGGAAGCCAAACTGTCTTTGAAACTGTCTTTTATGCCTTAGGGCAAAGCATTGATCTGGAGCAAATGGCCTGAAATCCAGCTTGTCCCAACTGCCTCTCCCAACCCCCAAGTCCGTGTGTCCCAACCCCCTGCAAGGATCTGTATAAAAATCCTGGAGTTACAAAATTAAACCGAGTATTTTTCCCCCTTGTGGAATTACTCCCAGTCTCTATGAGTCTGTTTTCTTTTTCTCTCCGGGTCTCACTTCCCACCATTCCCTCATTTTCCCAGCTTTGGGCTCAAGCCTGGGGACTGTTACCTGGCTGGCCAGTGACAGTCCTGAGACTCACAGCACCATGGAGCTGTCAGCCCTAGTCCAGGAAGAAGAATATCTAGTGAAAGGCAGCACACATGTGGTACATATTAAAGGAACACCAGATGTAAACCTCAAATGACAGTATGTTTGCCTGGTTTTGGTATTATAGTGATGGTAGCCTAATAGAAGGAGTTTGGGAGAACTCCTTATGTTTTTACCCTTCTCAATAATTTGATTAGTAATGGTTGTAGGATATCTTTAAATGTTTTATAGAATTCTGTTGTGAAACCATCTGGGCACAGGCTTTTTTTAGTTGGGAAGTTTTTTATTACATCTTCAATTTCCTTTAAATATTATGGTTCTGTTTAAACTGTCTATCTCTTTTTTGTTAAGCTTTGCTGGTTCCCAGGATTTCATATAGTCATCCATTTCTCTTAGGTTTTCAAATTTAGTGGAGTATAGGTTTTTGAAGTATTCCCATATGATTGTCTGGACCTTTTATTTTCCAAAACCAATGTTTTACGGAAGTTCTGTGCATTTCAAACAAAATTAAATCTAGGCCCGTGCCCCTTCCCTGCCCTCTCCAAACCCACCAGAGCTCATGCATTCATGTTTTTCAACTTTTTCTGTCTTTCTCAAAATTCCAGATGCAGAACTTTACCGTTTCGAGCAGAAGTTCACAGTTTTACTCGGTTCTTTGACACATGCTTTCTGTTGATGTTGTTATTGTTATTCCTTCCAATATTCATCACTCCAAAATATGCACATATACATTCCACATATATCATAGGTTTTAACATCTTCAGCTTATAATTTTTTAATTAATCTGAAAGATGTCATGTTTGAAGTCTCCTCCTTGGCAAGCCCAAACTACCATCAGTTCTACCCTTGTGTTACACACTGGGGTTTTCTCTTTCTATGGTCACCAGATGAGGTCCAGTAAGCACCCTGTCCTGTCTTGATCCCTCTGTACTGGTCTCCATGATTCAGCCTGGGTAGTCTAAAATGGCAGTCTATATTCTGAAGAGGTGGAAACCCCAGTAGTAGCTCAGTCCACAAGTTGGATGTCTCAGCAGTCCCCATGTGGCACTGAAGGTTTGGAGGATTCTTGGAGAGACAGGAGTCTTCAGACCATATTGGAAGATTGAAACGCTGTGTTTTGTTTTGGAAGGATATCAAAAGTGGTGGAAGCTACGGGGTAGCTGCACTTGTCAGTAAGACAAGGAAAACAGCTGTGCTCTTTTTAAATTTTTTTTACTTTTTTTAATAAGATTTCAAGTTTTATACCTGAAGTACAATTTCTCAGGACTTACTATTTATTTATGGTTTAAGTTTTGGATGTTTAAGGACACACAGTTCACTCAGTTCACTTTTGTTGTCTCAAGGTCAGTTGTGGATCTGGTCCTCAAGGGTCCCTCAGGATTTTAGGAGAGGGGAAGGGAGCCCCTGGCACCTTTTGGCTTTGCAATCAGCAGTTCCATCCACTTGAAGACAATGTTAGTTCTTGCTAGACCAGGGTTCCCTTTTTGTTTTTGGGGGGGGTTGTTTGTTTTTTGTTTTTTTCTCACATAAATTTATTTATTTATTTATTTTTAACAAATCTAGACACGTGTTCCCGCTCATTCCCCCACCCCGCCAGAGCTCGTGCATTCTGCCAGACATGCTTTCCATCTCTTAGTCATTCTCAATATTTTCCATGGGGACGTTGACTGTTTTGAGCAGAAGTTCACTGTTTCAGTCAGTTCTTTGATGCAGTCTTTTCTGTTGTTGCTGTTGTTTCCAAAATGCGTTATGCCCAACTGCTTTGGACAAAAGCTCAGGGGGCCCTATACAAGAAATACTTACAATTGGGTAATTGGCACTAGCATCCACAGATGAGGGATATCATTTGTCGTTTGTTTTTCTGGGACTGTGTTACTTCACTCAGCATGATGTCCTCTAGCTCCAGCCATTTTCCTGCAAAGCTC
>VZQC01009412.1:660516-687658 GCA_009823505.1 Rhizomys pruinosus
TACAATCAGAGGGAAATTCTCCCAAATTCCTTCTATGAAGCCAATCACTCTATTACCAAAACAGGCAAAGATCCAACTAAAAAGGAGAATTATAGACCCATCTCCCTATGAACACGATGCCAAAATTCTAAACAGAATACTGGCAATCGCATACAGACCACCATCAAGAAGATCATCCACATGACCAATTGATCATACCAGAAATGCAGGGATGGTTCAACATACGAAATCAATAAACATCATCAACACATAAACGGAATCAAAGACAAAAACCACACCATCATCGTCAATTGAAGCTGAAGAAGCCTTTGAACAAACCAGCATCCCTTCATGCTTAAGTCCTAGAGGGAATTGGATTGGAGATCATTCCTCAATGTATCAAAGCCTATACAGGAAACCACAGCCATTATCCTAAATGGGAAATGACTGAAACATTCCTTTAAAGGTAGGAACTCGGCAAGGCTGCCCTATCACCACTCCTCTTCAATATAGTGCTTGAACACTTGCTGAGCATAAGGCAAGAAAAGGATATAAAGGAGTAACTAATTGGAAAAGAGGAAGTCAAACACCCCTATTGCTGATGATATGATTGTTACTAAGGGATGCTATAAATCCACCAGAAAACTCCTAGAAACGATTAACAGCCTCAGCAAAGTGGCAGGTACAAAATTACCTTAAAAAATCAATGGCCTTTCTTTACACCAAGAACAAGCAACTGGAGAAAGAATTCAAAGAGGACCTTCCCAATCACAATAGCTCAAAAACAATAAATACCTAGGAACAAACCTAACCAAAGACACCAAAGACCTCTACAACAAAAATTTAAACCCTTAAAGAAAGAAATTGAAGAAGACCTCAGAAGATGGAAAAACCTCCCATGCTCATGGATTGGGAAAATTAACATTGTAAAAATGTCCATTTTACCAAAACTCTTGTATAGATTTAATGCAATCCCAATCAAAATCCCCAAGAGTTTCTTCACAGGCTTGGAAACAAAAGTTCTTAAATTCATTTGGAAAAACAAAAGACCCCAAATAGCCAAATCAACCCTGAGTGAAAAGAGCTACACAGGAGGGATCTCTATACCAGATTTTAAACTATACTACAGGGCTATAGTCATAAAAACAGCCTGGTACTGGCACAAAAACAGACCTGTTGACCAAGGGTTCCCTTTTTGAAACATGAGCACACTTCCCTCTTCATAGATTGGACACTGGCTGTAGTCCCATTAGTGGATCTCCAAGATCTCCCTGCACAGTAAGACCAGAGACTCACATTTGCAGGATATTTCAGGAGATACCCCCATGCATAGTCCCCTTGGACTTAGTTGACCTCTGAGTGCAAGGAACAAAGTTATCGCTTAAGACCCTCAGCCAAATTGGAATGTGTTTTATGTATGATACTTAAGCATCCAGAAAGGCTAAGTTATACCAGCCTGATACTTTTTTTTATTTTTATTTATTTTTTATGTGTATTAATGTACTGTCTGCACGCAGGTCTGTGCACCCATGTTGTGCAATGCTGTGGAGGTCAAAAGAGGACTTCAAATTTCCCTGGGACTGGGGATCGAACCTGGGTCCTCTGCAAGCGCAGTTGGCACTCTTAACTGCTAGGCTATCTCTCAGCCCCCAGCCTGATACTTTTAACTACTGTGTAATATTTTAGAAAATCTTGGACAAAAACTCAAGCTGCCTTGTATAAGAAATATTAAGAAGAAATCCCATAAAATAAATACTGTGGTTAGACATAATGTTATGACAAACTAGTTTCTTTCACATTCCTTTGATCTTATATTACTCTAAATTATGAATACATATTGTCCATCCCTATACCAAAAATTCCTAACTCAAAGTAAATGGCAGCTTAGTTCTAGAAGCTGAGAAGGGATTCAAAGTATAAGAGCACAGTTGTTTTCACATCATGAGGAGTATAACATTAATTTTGCTCAGTTTTCCTTACAACTAGGTAATTTGCACTAGCATCCACAGATGAGGGATACCATTCATGGTTTGCATTTCTGGGACTGTTTTACTTCACATAACATGCTGTCTTCTAGTTCCTTCCATCTACCTGCAAAGTTCATGATGCCATCTTTCTTTACCGCTGCATAGAACTCCACTGTGTAAATGTACCACATTTTCTCTATCCATTCATCAGCTGAGGGGCACTTAGGTTGGTTCTAGATCTTAGCTATTACGAATAAAGCTGCAATAAACATGGCTGTGCATGTATCTCTATGGTAAGATAAGTCTTGTGGGTATATCCCCAGGAGTGGTATGACTGGGTTAGGTGGCAAGCTCATTTTGAGTCTTCCAATGTTACTCTGCACTGCTTTCCATAGTGGCCGCATGAGTTTACATTCCCACCAACAGTGAATGTGCATTCCCCTTTCCCCTCAACCTCTCCAGAACTTGGTATCATTTGTTTTCTTGATCCAAGCCAGATTTTTCAGAGTGAGATGATATCTTAACGTGGTTTTAATTTGCATTTCCTTAATTATAAGCGAAGTTGAACACTTTTTAAGATGTTTCTCAGCCATCTATAATTCGTCACATGTGAAGTCTCCACTCTTCACTTTGCCCCATCTTTGGAGTGAGTTTTCCCATTCTTTCTTCTTTGATTTTGAGTAGTTTATATATTCTGGAAATCAACGCTTTGTCAGATGTATCTGTAATGAAGTTTTCTGCCCATTCTGTGGGATTTCTCTTCATTTATTTTATTGTTTATTTTGATGCACAGAAGCTTTTTAGTTTAATGAGGTACCATTTGTCAATTGTCTATCTTATTTTCTGCACAGCTGCTGTCTGATTTAGGAAGTATTTTCCTATCAGGGATCTCCCAAGAACACCTGTAGCACAGGTAGGAGCTGGATGCTTCAGCCAGGCAGATAGTTTGGTTTGATTTATTCATCTTTGGCTCTCGATTGGCTTTTGTGGCTGTGGGGGCAGAGTTGTCCTCCCATCTGGTATAAAAGGTGGATGTGTGTGAGTCTTGAGATCGGGGAACTCCCAAGACAACCTGAAGTACAGGTAGGAGCTGGATGTTTCAGCCAGGCAGAATGTTTGATTTGATTTATTCATCGTTGGCTCTTGATTGGCTTTTGTGGCTGTGGGGGCAGAGTTGTCCTCCCAGCTGGTACAAAAGGTGGGTTTGTGTGAGTCTTGAGATCTAGGATCTCCCAAGACCACCCGAAGCACAGGTACGACCTGGGTCCTTCAGCCAGGATGATTGTGTGATTGGATTTATTCATCTCATCTTTGGCTCTCTATTGGCTTTTGTGACTGTGGGGGTGGAGTTGTCCTCCCAGCTGGTATAAAAGGTGGGTTTGTGTGAGTCTTGAGATCAGGGATCTCCCTAGACTACCTGAAGCACATGTAGGATCTGGGTGCTACAACCAGTAGGATTGTTTGATTGGATTCATTGTCTTTGATTGGCTTGTGTGGCTGTGGGGGTGGAGTTGTCCTCCCAGCTGGTATAAAAGGAAGGTTTGTGTGAGTCTTGAGGTCAGGGATCTTCCAGGACCACCTGAAGCACAGGTACCAGGGCTTGGGCTAAACAGCTGTCTTTTCTCCATTGTGTCTTCTTGGCCCCCTTGTCAAATACAAGGTGGCTGAAATTGTATGATCTCAAATTTGGATCTTCAATTTTATTCCATTGGTCTACTGGTTTGTTTTTGTGCCAGTACCAGGCTGTCTTTATGACTATGGCCCTCTAGTATAGCTTGAAGTCTGGTAGAGCAATCCCCCATGTATTGCATTTTTCACTCAGAGTTGCTTCAGCTAATTGGGGTCTTTCATTTTTCCATATGAATTTATGGAATTTTTCAATGTCTCTGAAGAAGCTCATGGGGATATTTGCGGGGGGGGGGGGAGATTGCATTGAATCTATATATAAATTTGGGAAAAATGGACTTTTTTACTATATTAACTTTTCCAATCCATGACCATTGGAAGTATTTCCATCTTTTAATGACATTTTCAATCTCCTTTTTCAGAGGTTTAAAATTGTTTTTGTAGAGATCTTTGGTAACTTCGGTTAGGTTTATTCCCAGGTATTCTATTATTTTTGAGGCTATTGTGAGTAGGAAGTTCTTCTCATATTTCTTCTCCACTTGATTATTGCTGGTGTAAAGAAATGCTACTGATTTTTCCAAGTTAATTTTGTATCCCGCCACTTGACTGAAACTCTTAATCATTTCTAGAAGTATTCTGGTGGAGTTTTTAGCATCCCTTAGGTAAACAATCATACCATATGCAAAAAGGAATAGCTTAACTTCCTCTTTTCCAATTGGTACTCCTTTAATTTCCTTCTTTTTTCTTATTCCCCTAACAAATGTTTCAAGAACTATGTTGAAGATGTGTGGCGATAAGGGGAAGCCTTGCCAGGTTCTTGCATTTAAGGGAAATGGTTCTAATTTTTTCTCCATCTAGGAGGCTGTTGGTTGTGGGTTTGCTATATACAGCTTTGCTCATGTTGAGAAGTGTTCCTTTCAGTCTGATCCCCTCGAGGACTTTAAACATAAAGGGATGCTGGATCTTATCAAAGGCATTTTCTGCATCAATTAAGATGATTGTGTGATTTTTGTCTTTCAGTTCATTTATGTGATTTATGATATTTATTGATTGATGTATGTTGAACCATCACTGCATCTCTGGTATGAATCCAACTTGGTAATGATGGAGGATCTTTTTTATTACTTCTTTATTATTTTTTTTCAATTTTTAACAATAAGTAATAATTTATGAGTACAAGAATCCTTCATGCAGAACCAATTTGCAAGCAGTTGTGGCAAACGCACACAGGCAATAGTCCCACCATACAGCTGGGGAGTGGGGTTTGTATGTACAATCAAGTTGATCAAATAAGTGTCCAGTCTATATTGCTGTAGTTTCATCATTCACCCCCATCACAGCCTTTACATTCTCCCATGCCACCTCTTCTGAAGATTGTTCCCTAGGCTTAGAAAAGGGGCACAGGTGGAAGAGAAGCAAAACAGTCTACTTTCTCTGGAGCTGTCGATTTGGACTATGGTCAATTCTGGCTGTTTCCTTTCATGGGCTGGCAGTTTGTCCAGAAATAACCTTTCAATCCTACTAATGAAGCACAAGAGATTAGATATATAGGTATGTAAGCAGTACTAATTGTTATGGTAGGTTATTTTGTTATAGACACAGATGTTTGGATGGTAGGTTAATCCATGAATTACGTTTTTTCTGTAAAATATGGCAGGGTCTTACTGTGGCTTATAATATCTCCTAACCACTAGAGGATGTAAGCTTGTGGCATCAGCCATAGGTTATTCCTCTAAGGAGAGAGCTATTATCCAATTAGATTTCAGATATATAAACATATGGCTACCACTGCTGCACAGTATTTCCAGGCAGGTGAGGTGTAGCTGGTGCTGACAGAGGAGTCTTGCTTGGCTCAAGGAGACCTATATTTGATTTATTGATTTAGTGCCCTTTGGTAACACTCTCTGGCATTCTAGAGACCAACTGTACACTTGCAAGTGTGGTCTCAGTACATCTTTCCCATGCTTACATCAGGTCTTTGACAGCAGGGCCTTATCGCCTCTCTTCTTGCAGGTATCTCAGTTTACAGGCAAGAAGCCTTTACCTTTTGGGGGGCTCAGATCCCCCAGCCAACATCTCCTTGGTGTAATAATCCATTGCTGATATCAGAGCTCTCCTGTATTAATATATTTTGCTTAAATGCACAGCTTAAGGAGACTTTAGTATTATATTTGGTTCTGAATAGAGAATAATCCTTTTCACAGTTCCAATGACTATTAGTCATTTAAATAAGGCAGTTTTACTGGTTTTATAAGAGATTACCTCCATAACAGTTGGCTCCAATTTACAGTTACAGAACATCATCATCATCATCATCATCATCATATTCCTCCTTGTTCTGTGGAGGGGAGGTAAGAAAGTCTTTTGTATAAAAACTGCAGCACCTAGAAGGTAAGTTTCATTAGGACTCATTATAAACAGTTGTTACAAGTAGGATCCACAGAGGGGTTTGAGGCCTGTAGCAGTCTGAGGCTTTTCTTCCTTTCAATGTTCAGATGGGCCAACCTTTCTGCTGTCACTTCCTGATACATCCTACACAATGCAAAGCTTTATCTTTTCTTTCTCGGCCTTTAAATTGGTGACGTTTTGACCTGTGGGAACATACAAATCTTTTCCCACAGTTAGTTTTAAGATTTAAATTGCAAAGTTTTTGACAAAAATGTTTCATATGTATCTGTATCCCCCCTGTTTATTTTAGGTTTTTGTTTTTTGACCCATGAGTATCAAAAAGGCAGTTGTAGTACACATACCTATAGGCAGGAATCAAGGCGCAGATTTCACCAAATTCACCCAAGCTGTTGTGGGTGACTGTATGTCGCTAACTTGTGAAGCAAACTTAATTCCTTAAGTTAAGTCATCCTACAGGTAAAAGAGAATGCTACAAGATGATACTGTACAACAGAAAAATTATAGAGAACATTTATATATGCCAATCTTAAAGTTATTGTTATACAGATTTTAAGTAAAACAAATGTGGACAACAGCAATTTATCTTTCCAATTAACTCAGATGCATTACTGTTTTTATCAAAACCTTTAAACCTATGTTGTTTAATATACACATATGTACTTTTACTAAGTCCTAAAACACCATGTAACCTGTAGACAGAGTCTGGAAAAAATTGGATACTTGCTGAACTCACATCAATGAAATATACATTAATCGAATATAGACTCGTATCCTTCTCCCAGCCATTCCACCCATCCTGATTCACCACTTCCGTCAGTTTTCTGATGCAGTCTTTCTGTTGTTGTTCTTTTAATATGCATCCCTCTTGTGGTGGTTTGGATGAGTGTCCCCCATAGGCTCTAGGTATTCAGACATTTGTCTCCAGTTGGTGGCGCTGTTTTGGGAGGTCTTGGAGGGTATGGCCGTGCTAGAGGAAGTGCGTTGTTGGGGGCAGGCTTAGTTGAGTTTTAACAAGCCTCATGGTATACAATCGCCCTCTCTCTGATTCCTGTGTTCTTTGTGAGATGTGACCCTCGGTTTGCTCCTCCAGATCCAGCTGCCACACCTCCCACCACAATGGACTAATTCCCTGGAACCACCAATCGTAAGCTCAAATAAACTCTTCCTTTTATAAGTTCCTTGGTCATGGTGCTTTATCACAGCAACAGAAAAGTGACTAATACAGTAAATTGGTACCAGAGAGTGGGCTATTGGCTGTGAAGACCCTGACCATGTGGATGTTTGGAGAAATGTGGAAGACTTTGGAACTTTGGGCTAGAAAGGCTGTTGACTATTGTAAGCAGAGCTTAAAGGGCCATTCTAGTGGAGGCCTGGAAGAAAGCATGGCTGCAAAAGATGTAGTTCCAGGGGAAAATAAAGACTTAGGCAGCAACTGGGATATTTTGATAAAGAGTCTGGCAGCAGTTTGCCCGCAGCCCAAATGCTTGCCTGATGCTAAGTTGAAAAGCGGTGGAATGATGTCTTTGGCAGAGGATATTTCAAGACAGCCTAATGTAGAAATGGTGGTGTGGCTTTTAATGGTGAATATTGTGCAGATCTACAGTGAAGAAGAGCAGATGGGGCAGAAAGAAATGCAGAATGTACAGTTTGGATCTGAAAACTGCGCTAGGAAGATTAAAGGTGGGGCCAAGGCATGTGAAGGAGAAGCTCCCTTTCATAAGGAGACTAAAGAAATTAAGTAGAGGCCTGGAGATTTACAAGTAAACAAAAGAATCAGTACCTTCAGGGCAAGACCACACCCAGCTAATCCTCCAGCTTTTGAAAAAGGAAAATACTGAAAGGGTTTTCTACTCCAACAAGTCCAGGGCAGAGAAAAATTGCAAATGTGGTTAAAGTAGGAGAGATTCCATCCTGAACTTGCAGCCAGATTTGGCAATTTCATTCACATGAAACTATTGTAATTGACTATTGTAAGCAGAGCTTAAAGGGCCATTCTAGTGGAGGCCTGGAAGAAAACATGGCTGCAAAAGATGTAGTTCCAGGGGAAAATAAAGACTTAGGCAGCAACTGGGATATTTTGATAAAGAGTCTGGCAGCAGTTTGCCAGCAGCCCAAATGCTTGCCTGATGCTAAGTTGAAAAGTGGTGGAATGATGTCTTTGGCGGAGGATATTTCAAGACAACCTAAAATTGCAGCCAAACTCGGCAGTTTCGTTCACATGGTGCTGGCTTTAGAGGCATGAAGTTTGCAAGAGTGAAGGGGTCATCAGTTCTTCCTCCACAGCTTCAGAGAGCTGTGCCAAGGTCAGGCAAAGTGCAGCAGGGGTGTCCCTGCATAAAGTAGGCCCTGACAGGCCATTGCATGAAGCTATGAATGTGAAGCCTGGTTGGTAGCGGAGACCCCAAGAAGACATTTGAGATGCCAGAGCTGGGAGATATTTGCCAAGGAGAGCTGCATACAGGGAGTGGTACCAGCCTAAGAAAGAGATGTATGTTGCAAGCAAAGCTGGAAGAGCTGAGCCATCTAAGCCCTTTGGAAGTCAAGTCCCAGAAGTTGCACATGGAGCTACTGGACTTGGTGTTTGCCCTGCTGGTTTTCAGTCTTGTTTTGGTCCAGTATTTCCTCACTATGCCTCTATTCCTCCCTTTTGGGATGGGAATGTGTATTCCGTTCCACTGTACATTTGGAGTACGTAATTTGTCTTTTGATTTTACAGGAGCTTACAGTTAAGAGATTGGCCTGAGTCTCAGAAGACACTTTTGACTGTGGACTTTTGAATGGCATTGAACCTGGTAAAGACTATGGGGACTTTTAAGGTTGGACTAAATGCATTTTGCATTTTATATGGTCAGGAGCCTATGGGGGCCAGGGAGTGGGAATGTGGTGGTTTGGATGAGTGTCCCCCATAGGCTCTAGGTATTCAGACATTTGTCTCTAGTTGGTGGCGCTGTTTTTGGAGGTCTTGGAGGGTGTGGTCGTGCTAGAGGAAGTGCGTTGTTGGGGGCAGGCTTAGTGAGTTTTAACAAGCCTCGTGGTCTACAGTCACCCTCTCTCTGCTTCCTGTGTTCTTTGTGAGATGTGACCCTCGGTTTGCTGCTCCAGATCCAGCTGCCATGCCTCCTGCCACAATAGACTAATTCCCTGGAACTGCCAATTGTAAGCTCAAATAAACTCTTCCTTTTATAAGTTCCTTGGTCATGGTGCTTTATCACAGCAACAGAAAAGTGACTAATACACTTCATAAATGTATGAAGAGAGTATCTGACCAATTGTGGATATGCTTTCATTCCCCCACTCCGACTTTCAACCACCATAGTCCCATAGTCTGTCTTTAGTGCCTAATTACTGACTCTTCTACATTTTTGTCCTCAGGAATCTCTGGATTGAAGGTGGGGCTAGCTTGAATTTCTAGGCTAATAATACCAGGCCCCATGATTTCTTTTTGAAAATTATCCTTGATATGACTTTTGTATACCTGGACCATGTCTTCCACTGATGAACAGTTTCTGATCTGATTTATTTAATTTTTTAAATTATTTTATTTGCACAGGTGTTTTAATTACTGTTATCTTTACTCATATGAATACAGTTCCCAAAGGCTTGAAGAGGGCTACAAAGCCCCCATGTGGGTGCTAGGAACAGAACTCAGGTCCTCCAGAAGAACAGCATGTGCTGTTAAAACCTGAGCCACCTCTCCAGCCCTGACTGGGCTTCCTGAATATGGAAAGAAGTGTGTTCTGTTGAAGGTTCCTGCAGTTTCCTTGTGTCTCCCCTCAGTACTCTGCAATTTGCCCTAGATTTCCCTGAGACCCAGAAACATGGGCAGATGTCCCTGGGATGAAGTCCCCTCAGTGGTGTGGAGTATCTTCATATCTCCCATTGCATGTGATCAAGTCTGTCACTGGGAGGATACCAACTTGGGGAAAACTCGGTACATGTATGTGTGCATCACAGGAAGTTCTCTGTGTTTTTCTGTCTTCAACAGGGAAGACTAGACATGCATCTAATGGATGTTGGATTATAAAGTGTTTTAGTTACATTAGTCTCCAAGTTGGCTATTATTTTTTCCCATAATAAAAAGACTACAAACTGTTTTCTGTAGTCTTTCATTTCAAAGGGTTTCTTTGTGGTAAGATTACATATTTTCCTTGTTTAAGGTTGTCAACAGCCTTTTTCATTTGGGTGTATTGTGTCCATCCTCTACCCAAACATCTATTTCTATGGTTTACAGCACCAGAATTTGTTCCTTCTGAATCAATTCCACCGTTTTCTCTTTCCAGCATATTTATTTATTTATTTATTTATTTATTTATTTATTTATTTATTTATTTATTTGACATAGGGCCTCCCTATAGCCACTGCTAGCCTGGAACTCACTCTGTAGACTAGGCTGGCTTTGAACTCAGAGATCCACATGCCTCTGCCTCCCAAGTGCTGGGATTAAAGGTGTACGCCAGCACACCTGGCTTAAAGACAGTTCTTAGCCATCATGGGGGTTGCTGGGAATTGAACCTGGGTTCTCTGTAAGAGCAGTCAGAGCTCTTAACCACTGAGCCATCTCTCTAGTCCCTCTTTTCCAGCATTTTAATAGCATTTAACTTGGGTTCCATGCTGCAAAGAATGGGCTAGAAATTCAAGTAGAAGGGTCCTTGTCCTTATCTGTGTGGATGGCGTTAACATCTGTGTGGATGACTCGCAATGGAGAAGGCTGGGAGAGAAATCCTTGTACCCTAAGAGAAAGCAAGTGAGGTGAGAACAGCACATAATTTTTGAGAAATTGATCTTATTCTCCATGGTGGAAGATCAGTGGCTCTTCCCAGGTCTATTGATCCATATAGCATCTCAAACAGGACAATTCTATGTCTTTAAGGCCATTTAGTCTCAAAAGGCAAGTTAATTTGTTATTTAAGGATTTTTTTTAATTTTTGTGCATTTCATATAATAGATCTTATTCAAATATAGACCACCTCCCCCATCCACTCACTAGCACCTTCCTACCAGATTTCATTAATTCTATCATATATGTTTAATTCTAGCCAGTGAAACATATGAACCCAGATGACCCTTGCTGCAAGTTCATCCACTGCAGTCTAGTCTGCCTATCTACAGTCACTCCTAGAAAGAAGATCAACTCCCCCTCATCTGCAGTAATTATTTACCAATAGTTCCTTGGCTAGGGTTAGGGCCTGCTTCCTTTTCCCCTGTTCTAGGAGGGGTTTTTGTCTGATAGAATGCCCATTGTCCTTGTACATTCTCTCAGGATTGTTTCAAGTTCCTCTTGTTTAATCGTCCAATTCAGTCTTTCACCATTACCCCAATATGGAGGGTGACAAGGAGTGTGATAGACCCAGTTAATGTCTACTGATTCTATGATTTATTTTAGAATAGTGGCAGTAAAATATCTCCCATTTTTCCAGTATTTTCTTATATTAACCCAAAAGCTGTGACTATTGATCTTAGGAGTGTTTTTGTTACAGGGTTAGTTGTACCATTGGAAAGAGGGAAGTTTTCCACCCAGTTAGTAAGGTGGTGTACAATACCCACTAGATCTCTCTGTCAACCACCTTAGGCATCTCAGAATAATCAATCCCTTTGGATACTTTGGAATGGTCTTGCTCTTGCTCTACCTGGTCTGGAGCTCACCATATAGATCACGCAAGCCTTGATCTCACAGAGATGCATCTGCCTTTGGCTGTTAGAGACTTACAATGATTAATTGGACTGCGTTTGTTACAGACTATTATGCCTTTTGCCTTGAAGTACACAAGAGGACCCATTTACAATAATTTGGGTCACTGAGGAAAGAGGGTCTCTGAGGCTGGGTGCACCAGCCTTTGATAATCATCCAAATCTGAACGGTAAGTTTCTATGAGTATAAAAGAATTCCCTCTGCCAGTGGCAAGTGGGGTATAATGGCATTGACGATTGATTGAGATGCTTTGTTTGAAATGCACAAACTTCAATATAAAAAATTTACACATACACAGAAACCCTTCTGCTTGAATTTCAAGTCCATTATTTTCAGCCTGGGACCCAAGTTAAATGTTGCTAAAATACTGGAAAGAGACAAAGGTAGAACTGACCCAGAAGGAGCTGATTCTGGTGATGTAAACCACAGAAATACTAGTTTCATCATGGGGGAGAAGTTGGACCCTGTCTACCTAAACAAAGAACGCTGCTGAAATTACACAAGGAAAATGCACAATCTTACCACAAAGAAACCTTTGAAATGGAAGACTATAAGAACAGTTTGCAGTCTTTTTTATTATGGGAAAAATAATAGCCAACTTGGAGACTAATGTAACTAAAACACTATCTAATCCAGCATCCATTAGATGCATATCTAGCCTTCCCTGTTGCAGATAGAAAAACACAGAACTTTCTGGGATGCACACATGCATGTCCTGAGTTTTCCCCAAGTTGGCCTTCTCCTCCCAGTCCCAGACTTGATGACATGCAGTGGAAGATATGGAGATACTCCACACCATGGAGGGGATGTCACCATGAGGACATCTGCCCATATTCCTGGGCCTCAGGGAAATCCAGGGCAAAATGCAAAGAGTACTGAGGGGAGATATACAAGGAACCTGCAAGAGCCTTCAACAGGGCACTCTTTCCATATTCAGGAAACTTGATCAGTGCCTGGAGATGTGGCTCAGGCTTTAATAGCACATGCTGTTCTGGAGACCTGAGTTCTGTTCCTAGCACCCACATGGGGGCTCTGTTGCCCTTTTCCAGCCTTTGGGAACTAGCCACATAGGAGTAAATATAACATCAATTAAAACACTTGTATAAATAAGAACAAATAATTAAAAAAATCAAAAGAAACCAGTTCAGGTATCATTCATCAGTGGAACTCATGGCACTTTATCAAGGATAATCTTGAGCTGGCCGTGGTGGTGCACCCCTTTAGTCCAAGCATTTGGGAGGCAGAGGCAGGCGGATTTCTGTGAGTACAAGGCCAGCCTGGTCTACAGAGTGAGTTCCAGGACAACTGGGACTACAGGGAGACCGTGCCTCAAAACTACCAAAAAAAAAAAAAAAAAAAAAAAAATAAGAAAAAAAAAAAAAGGAAAGGGAGAATGGAGCCCTGATATCGTTAGCTTAGGTGTCTAAGGTAGCATGCCTCCAATTCAGAGATTCCTAAGGATGATAAAAACAAAAAGTAGAAGGGGCAGAACTTAGACACTGAAGAGACTATGGTGGGGGAATTGGGAAGTGGAGAATTAAAGCATGGCCATAATGAATCACATACTCTATCAGTGTATGAAATAAGATATATTGTTAGGACTGATTAGAAGGGATGGGAAAGGCTCAGGTGGTCTAGATCCCACTGAGATGTACCTCTCGTACCTCTCTAGTCCTTAGTAATGGGGTCCTTGGTCCTCTTCAAGGACATGGCCTGGGGAAACCCATCTTGGAAATCCCTGTCCGAAGTTCCTTGCCACAAATGCCCTGAGGCTGAGACACCTTTTAAACCCAACTAGTTCAGCTCCTTTAGTTAGGAGTAACTGCTACTGCCTCATGAGGCCAGGAGTAATTGGAGCTCATTGGAAACTTGTCTGATGAGGGTACCCTTTCCTTTGAGGAAACCTGATACTACTCTAAATTCAGCATTTTCAGAGCACGTTTCTGTTGACATTGTTGCACAGGCAGAGCTCTGACCTCCCCTGGCTGACACCCCCCCACACACACACACACACTTTCTGCCTTGGAATCCTAGGCTAAGAATACCAGACCTCTCTCATCACCCTCCCCTCCCTTTGCCTCTCCCCTCTCTTCCTCTGTCTTCTCCATGCTCTCCCTTGCCACCACTTTTTCTTCTTGCTCACCTCTGTGGCTTTCCCCTTCCTCTTTTCTCCCTGACCTCTTCTTCTTCCTCTCACTCTTTGTACATGCCCACTTCAAACTCCAGCAAGCAAAACACACCATTCACAACTCCATAGCCCCTCAGTATGTGTTCTTACTGTTATTATACACTAAGCCATATCTCTACACTAAAGTCAAAATTTTCACATACAACTTGGTCAACCATGAGTTATGGTATATATCTGTTTTCCCTGCACTACAGGGTGTAATCAGGAGGATCTGAAGTTCAAAGACAGCCAGTTTGATGCCAACTCCATTTACTGAAGACCTGGGCTCAAAAACACTGTGCAGTTTTTCCAGCTATTTTGATTTTACTGTACTAGGGAGTAGTTTCTTCTGTGACAGTTCATTCATGGCACTGTTGTGGTGGCCAACCTCCCTCAAAATAATGGAGTTCAAACATTTTACAGGAATTTAGAAAATGATCTTGTGATACTCTGTCCAACTAAGTAAGATATATAGTTATATGGAAATATTTTTGCATTATATTTTTATTGAAATTTTTATGTGTGTCATACATAATTTTTCAGTCAGTCTTAATCCCAGTTATACCAGCTTCTCCCTTGGCCCCTCCCACAATCAGCTCCCTCCTCAGGTCATACCTTGTCTTTTTCCTGCTGGAGTCCATTGTACCAAATCACTCTCCCTGCTCACTCCCCAGTTCCAGCTCCTCCCCTGAGCTCTAGTTAGCCTATCTGGAGTCTTTTTTCTAAGAAGGCCAGGTCTTACTCACCTTACCACAATCTGCTGCCAATATTTCCTCAGCCATGATTGAGCACTGCTACCCATTTCTACAGTTCTGTGCTGGGTTTTTTGTCCAGCTGAGTTTACATGGGTTTTGTGCATGCTGATACCAATGCTGAACCAGATCCCAAGTATGCCTTGTCTTTGGCAATAGACTCTTACCTTCAGGTTCTGGGAGGCGATCAAGGGCTGTGGCAGTGAGCCTCTGTAATTTGTGGTTCTCACTTGGACTACCTTGGCAAACAAGTCAAAGGAAATTTTCTCCTGTGTGTTACTGTTTCTTCATATGCAGCCTTCATCTTTGCATATAGACTCATGTATAGGTATTATGTGTGTAATTTGTCAATAGATTGTTAGAATCATATGATTCTATCAGTTTCTTTTCTTCCCTTAGCGTGGCATTATTTGTCTCTTCCTTTACCTGTCTAGCCCTCCTTCCATGTCTTCTCCATTTAAAGTATCTCTGATTCTCCCTTGATACTGGCAGTCTCCTATGTTCTCTTGTGTTTCTTCCCAGTTCTCTTGTGTTCCTTCCCTTGCCCCACCTTTTTCAGCCCCTTTCCTTCCCTTGCTTCCTATTGAGATAGCATGATTGGGGCTGGAGAGATGGCCTAGCGGTTAAGAGCACCGACCGCTCTTACAGAGGACCCGGGTTCGATCCCCAGCACCCACATGGCGTCCGAGAACCGTCTGAAACTCCAATTCCAGGAGAACTCCAGTTCCAGGGGAATCCGAGACCCTCTTCTGACCTCCGCGGCATTGCACGACACGGGTGCACACACCTGCATGCAGACAGTACATTCATACACATACAGAAATAAATAAAAATTAAAAAAAAGAGAGATAGCATGATTTATCCATTCCTCCATTAGTAATGCCTGTCTCCTATTAGCCTTCTATCTCAGGTTCCCTCTTTCCCTTTACCTTCCTAGTTCCTTTACATTTACCTGGTTCCTACATTTATATGAGGTTATATACTTATATATAAGGGTTTGGTGCTAGGATCCACAAATGAAGGACATCATATGTTATTTGTTTTTCTGGGTCTGTGTTACTTCACATACCATAACGGCTTCTAGTTCCATCCAACTACCTACACATTTCATGGTGTCATCTTTATTTACCATTGCATAGAACTCCATTGTGTAAATGTACCACATTTTCATTATACACTCATCAGTTGAGGAACATTTAGGTTGGTTCCAGCTCTTCATTGTTGTGAAAAAGCAGCAATAAACATGGATGTGCACATACCTCTGCAATAGGATGAATCCCTTGGGTATACACCTATGAGGGATATAACTGGGTCAAATGGTAGGCTCATTTTCGGTCTTTTAAGAGTTCTCCACACTGCTTTCCATAGTGTTTGTGCAAATTTACAATCCCACCAGCAGTGAATAACTGTTCCCCTATCTCCACAACCTCTCTAGTATTTGATACTTGTTTTCTTGATCATAGTCTTACTGAGTTAATATGAAATCTTTTTTTATTTTATTTCTTTCTTTTATGTGTATGAATGTACTGTCTGCATGCAGGTCTGTGCACCCGTGTCGTGCAGTGCTACAGAGGTCAGAAGATGGCGTCAGATTCCCCTGGAACTGGAATCAAAGATGGTTCTCAGCTGCCATGTGGGTGCTGGGAATCGAACTCAGGTCCTCTGCAAGAGCAGTCGGCACTCTTAACCACTAGGCCATCTCTCCAGCCCTAAGATAAAATCTTAAACTGGTTCTAGTTTGCATTTCCTTAATTACTAACAATGTTGAACACTTTAAGATGTTTCTTAGCCATCTTTACTTCTCTGCAGTAGTCTCTGTTCAGATCTTTAGTCCATCTTTTAATTGGGTCGTTTGTTTTCTTGGCTTTGTTTTTTGTTTTTGTTTTGTTTGTTTGTTTTTTAGTAATTTATATACTCTGGATATTAAAATTTTGTCATATGTTACTGGTAATGATTTCCTCCCATTCTGTGGGTTTTCTCTTCAACTCTGATTGTTTCTTTTGCTTTTTATTTTAATGAGGCCCTACTCAGTGGTTTTTTTACCTTATTTCCTGTGTAACTACTCTCTGGTTTAGAAAGTCTTTTCCTACACCCATACCTTTTATATTACTGCCAATGTTTTCTTCTAAAATTTTCAATTTCAGGTTTCATGTTGAGGTCTTTCATCCATTAGAATTGACTTTTGTGCAAGGTGAAAGGTAAGGGTTTAGTTTTATTCTTCTACATGTGTTAGTCCAGTTTTGCCAGCACCATTTGCTGAAGCTAGTACCTTTCCTCCACTGATTGTTCTTGGCTCCTTTGTCAAATATCAGGTGACTGAAATTACATATACTCAAGATTGGGTCTTCAATTTTATTCCATTGATCTATGGGTTTATTTTTGTGCCAGTACCATGCTGTCTTTATGACTATAGCTCTGTACTATAGTTTGAAATCTGTTGTAGTAATCCCCCCTATATTACTCCTTGTACTCAGGGTTGCTTTGTCTGTCTGGGGTCTTTTGGGCCTCCAAATGGATTTTTGGATTTTTTTTTTCTAATTCTGTGAAGAAAGTCATGGGAATTTTCATTGGGATTGCATTGACTTTACATATAATATATTAATTTGGGTAGCATGTTCATTTTTACTATATTAATTGCTCCAGCCCATGATCATGGGAGGTCCTTCGATCTTCTGGGATTTAAATTTTTCATTTTAGAGATCTTTAATGTCTGTTGTCAGGTTTGTTCCAGGATTTTTTTTTCTTTTTGGAGGCTACTGTAAATGGGAGGATTTCCATGTTCCTTCTCCAATTGCTTGTTATTGGCAAATAGAAAGGCTAGTGGTTTTTGTAGATTAATTTTGGAACCTGCTACTTTACTGAAACTGTTAATTGTTTCTAGGAGTTTTCTGGTGGCATTTTTGGCTTCCTTTAGGTATAATGTCATATCTACAAAAAGGGATAGTTTGACCTCTTCTTTTCCAATTAGTTCTCTTTTAATTTTCTTCTTTTGTCTTATTGCTCTAGCAAGAGTTTCAAGCACTATATTGAAAAGGAGTGGAGATAGTTGGCAGCCTTGCCAGCTTCTTAACTTTAAGGGGAATGCTTCCAATTTGTTTCCATTTAGAATTGTGTTGGCTGTAGGTTTGTTGTATATAGCTTTACTTATGCTGAGGAATGTTCCCTCCAGTCCACTTCCCTCTTGGACTTTAAATATAAAGCCATGTTGAATTTCATCAAAGGCCTTTTCTGCATCAACTGAGATGACCATGTGGTTTTTGTCTTTGAATCCATTTAGATGTGTAATGGTTAATCCTGGGTGTCAACTTGACTGGACTAAGGAACAAATAAGAGAAAAAGGATCTTCGGATTGGACTACCTCAACCCAGATGGCCCACCCCAAATGTGGGCGTTACCTTCTGCTGGCAGGCAGTATTAAACGCCATGGCAGAGGGAGCTGGTCCCTTTCTTCCTGTGGCTTGTCTCTCTCTCACTGGTGAATTTGTCTTGCTGCTGTGATCAACCCTTCAGATCCGAGCATGTACTGAGACCGGCAGATCTCCTGGAATCCATCTGTCCTTCAGCACCAGATTGGGACTACTGAGACATCCAGCTTTGTGGACTGAGCAGTTCCCTGGATTCTCAACCTCTCCAGTGCTGCATGGCTACTGTCGGACTCCTTGAACTCTGTCACGTGAACAAATTAATAAATTATATATAGCTATATATTCATCCTGTTGCTTCTGTTTCTTTAGAGAACCCTGACTAATACAATATGATTTATGATATTTATTGATTTATGTATTCTGAACCATTCCCGCATCTCTAGAATAAGTCCAAGTTGATCATGGTGGATGACCTTTCTGATGTGTGCCTGTGTGCAGTTTGCAAGTATTTTGTTGAGAATGTTTGCATTTATATTCATTAAGGGTATCTTGCCCGGTTTTAGTATTAGAGTGATGTTGGCTTTATAGAAGGAATTTGGGATTCCCTTCTGTTTCTATCCTTTTGAGTAACTTGAGTAACTTAAGTAATATTGATTGTAGGTCCTCTTCAAATGTCTTATAGAATTCTGTCATAAATCCATCTAGGCCTGGGCTATTTTTAGTTGTGTTGTTTTGTATTACTGTTTCCATTTCCTTATATGTGATGGGTCTGTTTAAATTGTTGATCTCTTCTTGGTTAAGCTTTGGTGATTCCCATGATTTCAGATATACATCCATTTCCTTTAAGTTTTCAAATTTAATGGAATATATGTGTATTGATCACTTTTCTGTTGCTGTGATAAAACACCATGACCAAGGAACTTATAAAAGGAAGAGTTTATTTGAGTTTACAATTGACGGTTCCAGGAAATAGAATCCATTGTGGTGGGAGGCGTGGCGGCTGGAGACTGGAGCAGCAAGCCGAGGGTCACATCTCGCAAAGAGTATAGGAAGCCAAGAGGGAGCAACTATAGAACACGAGGCTTGTTAAAACTCACTAAGCCTGCCCCTAATATCGCACTTCCTCCAGCATGGTCACACCTTCTAAGACCTCCAAAAACAGCACTACCAACTGGAGACAAACGTCTGAATACCTACAGCCTATGGGGGACACTCATCCAAACCACCACAATATGTTTTTAATGTATTCTGATATAATATTCTGGATTTTTTTGTTGTCTGTTGTGATGTTTCCACTTTCATCTCTAATTTTGTTGATTTTGAGTTGCCAGATTCATCTTTACAAATAAATTTCTTCAAAATGGAACTTCAGTTGTATCAGTTAACCATTTGCTACAAGCCGTAATGCATTTCCTGGGCATTTTGCACAATTTGACCCTATTTTACAATACAATTCGTTGTTTTAAAATTCATTTAATGCTGCCTCACTTTTCTTTTGTGAAGTATACATTGATAAGATGGAGGAATTTGTCACTTGTTGCTGTTTCAATTAATTGTTGAACTAAACTTCCCATGCTTGGGATTACAGACCATGTGTGTACTCAACATTGACCACCTTTCATCACACACTTCCCCTTTTTCTGCTAACATCATGTTCAGGGTAGTCTGTTTCCTCTGGCTATTGTACTGATGGTATCCCATTGATCTGCTGTACCCTTGATAGCATATATAAGAATGAATTTTGTAATCCTGCCTAATGACTTTTAATTAACCCCAGCAAAGCCATGTGCTATTGTGTCTCATCCCCTGATCACCTTTTTTGGCAATCTCAATTTGGTACTCTTTCCTAAAAGGTAATGAATGAATAGTTTGGGTCTGCTTGAGAATTAACATATCAAAGTCCTGAAAGGCTGTGCACTCATCCCTTGCACAATTGTGAGGACAGCTGATTTTGGGTGGATGAGATAGCCTAGATAGGGGTGAAAAGGCTGAATGGTCTGTTATGATTAGCATAGAGTGAAACCTATACTTCCCCTTTGAAGCTGAAGAACCATTTTGAATAAAATCATGGATGGGTTTTGATTTAAGGGCAGAGTTGCAGAGACAGAGTTCCAACAAGATAGTTCCCTCAGCCCAGGTTCAGGAGACAAAGGGTTTCAAGGGAGACATGGAAGAACAAGAGTCCTCTGGGTTGTGGCCAAACCAATTCACGAGTCAGAGATTTTGTTTTGATAATTATAGTAATGTTGATGTAGTGACACTACAGTGTCCCTAGTATGATTCATAAATCATACTAGGTGTTTGTAGTATATAAAACCAATTTAAAACATATAGACATAGTTTATATAGTATAGATAATATGCATAAAATAGAATTATATGTATACTGTAACTTATATAAATACATATAAATAATTTCATTTACAACCTTATCTATAGTACACCACAAGAGTAATACTGACTCAAATCCTACTTGGTTCATAGCCTCATCAGGGGTTCCTTTGGCATTCCAATAGAATCTATATAACCATAAGGATCAAATGATCCTCTTGGAGTCAGAAGTTCCTTTCCTTATGAAACACTTGCATTTTAGCTTGGGAAAGCTGATGATACACAATTGTGAAAGGTATAGCTAGAAAAAAAAATTAAAAATAATAAAAAATAAAAAAGAAAGGTATAGCTAGTAGGACTCAGCACAGGTCTCACTGCATGGTTTTGGTAAGGGATCCAATAATGCGCCACCACAGGACCAACAGATATGTGCCTTGGCAGTGTTCAGAATAGAGAGATGTTTCTTCTCCTCAAAGGAATGGGGGACCTTAAAAGACATGTTTCCCAAGAATTCCAGTTCCTCTCTCCAGCTCTCTTGGCAAGAGATGTGCTTGGTTCTGATCAAGGGAGCTTGAATAGTTTAGGTAGGATGGTATTTTCCTCAGTCTGCTTGCAGCAGGGAACAGAAGGGAAAAGGATTTACAGAATGGGATTTTCCAGGCCATCTTGTAATGGAGGAAGACGGCCATGCATTCCATATCTAGGGCATGTGAGGCCCATCTGAGTGAGAACTGAATTAGTTGAGCTTCTGTCTTCCCTGCCACACAGTTGTAACTGATACTTATATTGTATGTGCTGATGGAATATCTGATCCTTCTTGGTCTTGCACTCAGTGCTTTTGAACTCCATAGTCTGTATTAAATATCCAGTTTCTTCTGCATGGACATTTTTGTCTCCCTAGAAATCTCTATACAGGAGTTGGGGAGGGGGCTAGGCTGGAGACCTAGGATAATAGGAAAACACCCCCTGGTTCTTTGTTTATTTCTCCAATATGACTGATATACATCCCATTGATCAACAGGATCTGATCTGATTTCTTGATTATTAAAGAGAAGTACATTGAAGGCACTTGTACTTTCCTCCAGGATCTCCCCTAACTACTATTCCTATTTTGCCCTGCATTTCTCTAAGGAGTATGCCAGGACTGTGGGA
Source organism: Rhizomys pruinosus (assembly GCA_009823505.1). Classification (NCBI taxonomy): domain Eukaryota; kingdom Metazoa; phylum Chordata; class Mammalia; order Rodentia; family Spalacidae; genus Rhizomys; species Rhizomys pruinosus. Next base: position 681,953 of record VZQC01009412.1, read on the forward strand.
ATATGTCCCTGGGGTGGAGGCTATAGAGTATATCCCACCATGTCATTGAATCTGAGACTCTTATATTTGTCCATCCCAGACAGGCTGCTCTGATTTTATAAGTTGCAGAATGTAAGAGTAGACATGTGTCCTGTTGATGCTGCAAGAAGCAGTATTTCAGTTACCATGTTGATAATAATAAACAGACTAAAACCAGTTCTTCCTTACTCTTAATTTTAAATTGCTTCCTGGTGGTAAGACTGCCAGTTTTTCTTGGACTTTTCTTTCAATAGCTTCCTTCATTTGAGTGTAATGTTTCCAATCTCTTTCAACAGTTTGCACTTCTGGATCTTTGGTTAACAACACAAGAATGGCCCCTGCCAGTTTGGGTCCAATTTACTGTCTTTTCAGGTTTTTATTAGCACTTGTAAAGAGGCAGGGTAGGGTTTATAAAGTCAGAAACCAGGATTATATCATATTGGGGCCAGGTCAACTGAAACCAAAAGTGTCAGTTAGGAAAAAAAATTCCCAGTCCTGCAGAAACAGTGGAGTTCTCAAGATGCAGGAGTAGCTGGATATGAATGTTCTGCTCAACAGTATGTGGGTAATGGGGGCTGGAGTAGCAGATGGGCAAAGTACAAAACCGCATCAAGTAGGACAAAAAGAAGTCACTTTGGACAGTTCAGTATGTAAATACTAAGGCTGTGTTCTCTTGGGCACCATGGAAGGAATATCCTTAAACCATAGCATGCCAACATATCCAGGGGGAGAGAATGTTGAAACTGAGAAGGATGTTGTTCAACTGGGAACCACATCACTACCCTACACTCATATATAGAAAAAGAAACTTTGGCTGTCCAGCACATGTGGAACAATAATAACTGAACAGTTCTGAAGAACAACATCACTTATGAAGTATTGAGGAAACCTAAGAAAGGGCTGCCACTTGATAACCACTGCCAAAACTAAAATGCAAGGTAATTCAAATAAGGCTGGAGCAGTTCATACCAATACATCCAATATTACATTTGAACTGAGGCTGCGAACTGCAGCTCTATCCCCAATGTAGTTTGCTACATGGAACATCACAATAAGGAGATGGACTCAAGTCATCACAATGAGGAAAAAATAATAACCGTTTATATTAATTTATGATATTTAAATTTCAGTTTGTTTTCATTTTTCACTTTTTGAAATAGTCACTCTTTCTGGGCATGGTAGGGCATGTGGTTTAGCCCAGCACTCTGCAGGCAGGATACAGAGGCACATGGGGCTCTGTCAGATCCAAGTGAGCATGTTCAAACATAGTAAGTTCCAGGCTAGAGGAGGTTACAAAGCAAACAAACAAAACAAAAACAAAAGAAAAAAATACACGTGGATCCTTACATACCTTTTAATATTCTTGGTTTATTTTTCAAAGTTCTGATTTTTTACTTAAGTTGGTGCTGTGTAATTCTGCATTATTGAGTTTTCTGATGTTTCCCATCACACAGCACATATACTTCTCTTTCCTGCTCATTTCTTCTCTCTCTTCCCTACACATTCCTCATTTTCTTCTTAACATTAACCTTCTTTGGACTGAATAACTGTAGTCAATTTTCCTCCTTGTTCTAACCTTGGTAACTAAACAGTACAAGTTGTGTTAGGACCAGGTCAGAAAGAAGTTAATCAAAAGGAAAGGGTTAACCATGCAGGAGCAACTCTCTAGTTGAAGCAGGTCTGGCTCCCATGACTACCTTAACCACAATAATACAGTCTGACCCTGAGTTATTAGTTCCCATAGCTACCTGAGGTCAGGATGAACTTTTCCAGCCCTGTAGGAGTGCTTTCTACCCCCTAAGAAGCCCATTCCTCTCCAAGGGACTTCACACTGCTAAACACAACCAGTCAGCTTAAAGGTCATCACTGCTTGCATTGTGTTTCTTTTTTATTTTATTTTATTTATTTTTGTATGTGTATGAATGTACTGTCTGCATTTCGGTTTGTGCACCCGTGTCGTGCAATGCCGCGGAGGTCAGAAGAGGGTGTTGGATTCCCCTGGAACTGGAGTTCTCCTGGAATTGGAGTTACAGATGGTTCTCGGCTGCCATGTGGGTGCTGTGGATCGAACCCGGGTCCTCTGCAAGAGCAGTCGGTGCTCTTAACTGCTAGGCTGTCTCTCCAGCCCCAAATTGTGTTTCTATAGCCTTGCAATTGTGTATGTATGATGTCACCAAGTTCCTCTAGTTTGTGGCTTTGGCTTTAAAAGGTCTCTGTAACAGATAGTCGGGGTCACGCTCATCCCTGCGTGTAATGGGTTGCATCCCTGACACATCAACAATTGGCTCCCTGATGTGTCAGTTTTCTTAATTGGGTTCTGGTGTGGCCCCTCGTTGGTTAATCTTGTGAGTGTGGCAGTTTGAGTCCAACAATTGAATGATCTTGTCCCTTTAACTTAGAGTACTGATTATTATGAAATTGTAACTGATAATGTTTTCACAGTGGACCTGTACAGCAGTTATGATTTCTTCAGATGTTAATATTCAGCTCTCAGAATACTATTGGAGAGTGTGATGCTTACACAGGACACATGGATTGAGAATTTAGCTACTAATCTATACTCAGAGTCCACTGGGGAGGATCAACACTTGAACCCTCCAACAAACAATTCCAAGTTGAATATTTCAAGCACTTCTACTGAGAGAATATAACACATATAAAAATTTCTTCTGGCCAGGCGTGGTGGCGCACGCCATTAATCCTACCACCCGGAGGCAGAGGCAGGCGGATCTCTGTGAGTTCAAGGCCAGCCTGGTCTACAGAGCGAGTTCCAGGACAGCTGGGGCTACAGGGAGACCCTGTCTCAAAAAGACCAAAAAAAATTTCTTCTGAAGGAAACTGGCACAACGGAGAACCCCTGACCACAGAATATCTGGTCCCACAACCCCTACCCTGGAGGCATCTGGTTCTATATCAGGAAGTTCATCTGACCCCCCCTGCAGTGGCCTTTTGAGCCCCTATCAAACTCTGAATCCTTTTCCTTCCCTCAACCTCCATTCTCCTAGGAATCTTGTGGCCCCTCCTGTGCTAAATAACACAGTCCCATCTGTTGAGGTCAGGTCTGGTTCTTTCCTGTTGTCCCTCTCTTTACTCTTTTCTGGAACCCCTTTCCTTCAACTATTTATTATTTTTTGGCCTTTTTTTTTAGATAGATATGTTCTCCCTGTGGCCCCAGCTGGAAAAATTTCACCTATTTAAATAATTCTACATGTTTCACTCATCAACCCAGATTACTATATTCAGCATACTTATCTGCCAAATTGCAGGAGAAAATCTTTCCATGACAAACACAAACTAAAATTCTCAACTACCATGTCAACACTACAGAAGATGGTGGAATCTACTCACCAAAGAGAAATAGGAACACATCCATGAGGACACAGGAAAGAAAAGAGTGCACTATAATGGTCTATGAACAAGTGAGTAATTGGAAAACACAAACATAGAATCAGTGACAAAATTGCAGGGATTCGTGCACACTTTTCCACATAAACCAGCATATTGTGGTCTCCATTCCTCAAGCAATCAATACAGACTAGGAATCTTGAAAAAACTAGGAAAGATTTGATTGAAATTATGCAACCTCTCAAATATACCTAACATCTGGCCCAATGCTGTAGCATTCACATTCTTCTCAGCAGCTTATAGAACTTTCTTTTTTGTTTTTTTCCTTTGTCATATTCCCCTGGAACTGGAGTGAAAGATGGTTCTTAGCCACCATGTGGGTGCTGGGAATCAAACCCAGGTCCTCTGCAAGAGCAGTTGGTGCTCTTACCCACTGAGCCATCTCTCCAGCCCCAACAGAACTTTCTTTAAAATAGTTTATATGACAGGGCACAGAGGAAGCCTTAGAAAAGAAGATAATTGAAATAATTTCTTGTTTATTATTGATACAGAGATCTATAGCAAGAGAGAGAGAAACAAAGAGCATAAAGTCTGTGGTCTTGAAGATAACCCATTGCTGAATGAGTAGGTCATAAAGTGAAGACAAGTATTTCTCCATGTTACTGGTTAATATAGATTTTATTGAGCATAAAATATCTAGAGATATTTCTTTGGGTTTCCTAGGTGAAGTGCTTTGTTCTTCATAGGACACTATTACCAGCTCATCCTTTCATTTCTCAAATTCAGTGTGCATTTTCTGTCTGGCTAAGGCACTCCAGAGAAACAGTAAAGTTCCTGATACCGAAAGCAAAACACTATCTTCACCTGTATGTTCCTGGCAGTGCTCAAAAGGAAGAGCTTTTCCAGTGCTTTTCATCCCACAGTGCAGCAAGTGTGTGCTCTGCAGTGTTGGGAACATCCCCTCTGAAGGAGTGCTGGGGAGCACTTTCCTGTGCACAGTGCCCCTGTGTTCACCCTTCACTCACTTGCCTTCTAAATTATTCTTCTTTAAGGATCATGTTGCTTTGTCTTGACAGTGTTTGGGGTGCTTTTATCTTTTTTTGTAATATTTGCAAAATACTAATATATTCTGTGGGAAGTTCTGTGGTATCTCAACACATTTACCTTGCTATAAAGATAGATCAAGTGAAGCCACCTATCCACCACATTTACATGGTGCACAGATATGAATGTGGGCATGTATTTTCTTTTACTTTCTTTACGGAAGAACATGTAAAAACTTACCCCTAATTAATTTATTTGATAGGAAATTCCATGAACTACATGAAGCTTTATACACTTCAATAACCCATCCTATCATCTTTATACTTGCAAATATCTGAGACTATTTTTACAAAAAAGAACATTTTCTGGGCTGGAGAGATGGCTTAGCGGTTAAGAGTGCCGACTGCTCTTGCAGAGGACCCGGGTTTGATCCCCAGCACCCACATGGAGGCTGAAGACCGTCTTTAACTCCAGTTCCAGAGGAATCCGACACCCTCTTCTGACCTCCATGGCATTGCACAATGCGGGTGCACAAACCTACATGCAGACAGTACATTCATACACATATGAAAATAAATAAAATTTTAAAAAAAGAACATTTTCTAAATGTTCTAAACTATTCAAGGTGCATTTTGGTACAATTTTATTTGAGTGTTCATAGCAGCCTGGAGTTATCTTCATGAATAAAAGTCATTTTCTTTTTCCAACCTCATTTTCAATTACAAATTTATTTTTTTTCTATTTTTTATTTTTTTTCATTTTTTAACAATAAGTAATAATTTATGAGTACAAGCATCCTTCATGTAAAACCAGTTTGCAAGCAGTTTTGCCCAAACCCACACAGCCCAAGGGTCCCACCATCCAGCTGGGGGGCTTGTATGTTCAATCAAGTTGATCAAATAAGTGTCCAGTCTATATTGCTGTAGTTTCACCATTCACCCCAATCACAGCCTTTACATTCTACCACATGAACATTTACACACTGCTGAGTCGTAGGGAAAAAAAAACTATTTGAATGCATTCAAGCTTGATCTTTGTTGGGAATTACATTTCTTTTTTTTTTCAATTTCATTTGGAAAAACAAAAGACCCCGAATAGCCAAAGCAACCCTGAGCGAAAAGAGCAATACAGGGGGGATCGCTATACCAGACATCAAACTATACTACAGGGCTATAGTCATAAAAACAGCCTGGTACTGGCACAAAAACAGACCAGTTGACCAATGGAATAAAACTGAAGATCCAAACCTGAGCTCATACAATTTCAGCCACCTCATATTTGACAAGGGGGCCAAGAAGA
>VZQC01009412.1:688441-702368 GCA_009823505.1 Rhizomys pruinosus
CCTGGGTATATACCCACAAGACACATCTTACTGCAAAGATACATGCACAGCTATGTTTATTGCAGCTCTGTTCACAATAGCAAAAAGCTGGAACCAGCCCAGGTGCCCCTCAACTGACGAGTGGATAGAGAAAATGTGGTACATGTATACAATGGAGTTCTATGCAGCAGTAAAGAGGGACAACATCATGAACTTCGCAGGTAAATGGATGGAGCGGGAATTACATTTCTTTAGAATCCTCAAGCTATGTAAAGGTGCCATTCACTTTAATTCCAGCAGATTTCATCATTACATCTCCTTCCTTCTTTCTTGTCTTCCTTTCTTCCTTTCTCTTTCTTTCTCTTTCTTTTTCTTTCTTTCCTTTCTTCCTTCTTTCCTTTTTCCTTTCCTTTCCTTTTCCCTTCTCTTCCATTCCCTTCCCTCCCTTTTTCCTTTTTCCTTTTTATCCTTTTCTGTTTTTTTCCTTTTTTTATCTTTTTCCTTTCCCTCCCCTTCCTTCCCCTCCCCTCCCCTCCCTTCCTTTCCTTTTTCATTTCCTTTTTCTTTTCCTCTTTCCTTTTTCCTTTCCTCTTTCCTTTCCTTTATCCTTTCCTTTCCTCTGTCCTTTCCTTTTTCCTTTCCTTTTCCTTTCCTTTTTCCTTTCCCTCCCCTCCCTTCCTTTCCTTTTTCCTTTCCTTTTTCTTTTCCTCTTTCCTTTTTCCTTTCCTCTTTCCTTTCCTCTATCCTTTCCTTTCCTCTGTCCTTTCCTTTCTCCTTCCCTTTTTCCTCCCCTTTCCCCTTCCCTTTCCTTTCCTTTCCTTTCCCCTTCCTTTTCCTTTCCTTTCCCCTTTCCTTTTCTTTCCTTTCCCCTTTCTTTTCCTTTCAACAGGGTCTACCAGGAGCTAACAGCTATCCTGAAACTGTCTATGTAGAAAAGGCTGGTCTTGATGTTAAATTCTGCTTCTGCCTCTGCCTCCCAAGTGCTGGGATAAAACATGTTTGTTGCCATGCCCAGTAACTGGATTATTCTATTCTAGATTATTTCACTTAGATTGAAGTGAAGGATTCCAAATTATCAATATCCATTTTCTCCCATCTCTTTCTCTTACCTAATGTGGCAAAGTTTCCATACCTGAAATTACTTCTCTTCAAAGCTTTTGGGCAAATCATTTCTGCTTTATGTTGACACAACCAAATCTTCAGTTTGTCTTCCTTTTGATTTAAGTGGAATTTTTCATATTCTTACTGTAATATCTAGTGATAACACACTTGGTAACATATTAACCTAGAATTTGACTTTTTTTTTGATTTCTTCCTTAGGAATTAGAGCTCTACAGGAATCCTGCCACATTTACCTCTGGGTAACCCAGAGAGACACCTTTCTCTTCCTTGGCTTTTTTTCACCTTGTCTGAGTTGTTCTATCACTTTACAGACATTTATTTATCATGCTACTGTTAACTCTCATACACCTGCTGAAACCTTTCCTCTTTCCTAAGATCTTGCTCCACTAATGGACACAGTGAACTCACTAAAGCTTCATATCAGTCTCCTGATCCCTACTAAAGCCAACTCTTCTTAAATCTTTGGTGACACACTCCCATCTGACCCAGCAAACTGAACATTATACATTGCTTTCTTCATCTGTAGTTCCCTCAGTAGTGCCTGTCCCTTCTCCCTGTCCTCCAGGCACTGGCCTTAGTAAACCCTCAGTTAGACTCCTACCCAGAAGAGAGGGCACTCTCATTTTCTATCCCATAGCTGAGGATCTAGATTAAAGAAGAAAATTGTGTTCTTACAGGGCTCTATGTCCTTTGATGATGTAGCTGTGGACTTCACCTGGGATGAGTGGCAGGACCTGACCACTGAGCAGAGAAACCTCTACAGGGATGTGATGCTGAAGAACTACAACAGCCTGGTGTTCTTGGGTGAGTCTCACTCTCCTTTAACTGTAAGTTCCAATTACTTTCTTGTTGCCTGTTAAATATATTTGCACCTAAAATTTTGTGTTTCTTTTTGAGACAGTGTCTCACTGTGTAACCCAGAATTCCTTGGAGTTCACTGTGTAGACCAGGCTGGCCTTGAACTCCAGAGGACTAGATTGCTTTCGCTGCCTCCTGAGTCCTGGTGAGTCACCATGGAAAGCAGTTGTTCCTAACGTTTTCTTCTAAGTCCATTATCTACATTTTCATTAATACATGATAAAAATGTACATTATAGAGAAAGATATGACTTGCCGTACACTTATGTCTAATGATCCCTTAAAGCACTGTGTCTCATGCAGTGCTTGTTTGTATTGGCAGCCTTTAAAATATAAAAGCAACTGGGAACTTGGCTGTATGAACATGCAGTAATGGTAACAGCATGGATAAGATCCATGCTGACTCAGAAAGAAACTCACCATGGAAGAAGACAAATGGGTAGCAGGCCCCAACCCTAGCCTAGGAACTATTAACTGATTACTGCTGGGTGATGGAAATTAAATCTCTAGGATCTGTAGATAGGTTGACTAGACTCCATTGGTTATACTTGCACCAAAGGACATGTGAGTACACATATTTGATCACACAGGATATAATATATTTGACAGAATACATGATATATGGTGGGGGTGAGGGCTATGAGGAATGTGGATGGGGGAGGGCTGTCTACATTTGATTAAAAACTCTTATATGAATTTTACAAAACTCAACAAAGCATTTTAAAAACTTAAATAAAATCTAAAAACCATTTTGAAATATTTACTTATTTTTTGTCAACATGTATTCACTACCATTCTGTAGACCTTAAGTTCCTCATCACTTCCATATCCATCCCACTAATTACTCCCCACCTCCTTCCATCCATTGTTCCCCTATACCTTTTCCATGGTTGAGTCACCACTAATTTCTTCTTTCTGTGGAAGTCGAGTTTAATTTTCAGGTATGATAACATGTATGATTTTTCTCCTCCTACATGACATATATCACATGTTGGAATAGCTACTTTTCTGTGGCTGTTTTAGAATTCCCTAATTAAAAAAAAAGAATTTCAGGGCAATAGAATGTCTTTTGACTTATAGTTCCAGAGGGATATTGTGCACAATGGTGGAGAAGCCCATGACAGCAAGAATGTGAGGCCTCCCTGGCCTTCAGGATACTGAGACCTCATATTCCAACAGAGGAATCAGAAGGGGCAACCATAAACTGGGACCAAGATATAAAGTTTTAACACTTGTCCCACATCAAATGGACTTCATCTTGCAAGTCCCCATAAACCTGCTAACAATTGCTTGACTTTCCTGAACACTGGACCAAATAGTGACCGCATGTTCAAATAAATGAATACATGAGTTAAAATTGATGTATATCATTCTCTTTCAAACCACCACAGTACTGTCTTTGACCTTTTTGGGCAGATGTAGAAGAAACAGCTCTTCAGAGGTGTGCATGGAGTACATACCTCAAAGAAAGTGTCCTTCAAACCCATGTTGATGAATGAATGAGATTACTGTGGTACTTGGGAAACATGTCTCTCAGAGAACTCCACCCAAAACACTTCCAGGCCTTGTCATTTTTTACTGCTTTATATCACCTTTTTTTAAGTTAGAGTTCTTTTTCCATTGAATGTGGTCATTGATTATCAAATTTTTTCAGATTCATTCATATGATCATACTCTTGTTCAGTTTTTCCTAAATATCGTGGGTTTTTTCAAATGTTGTACTTCATATCTTTCCTTTCTACATTTTTCTTAAATCATGGATTTGTGTCTCTATTATGGAATATTAGGCCACTTGCAAGTAATTTTCCAGTGTTTGAAGACTGTAGTGGAAACCATTTGCAATGAAAATTTCTGACTTAATGATCAAGGCACAGTTTCCAAGTTGGAGCACTCATTCTTCACCTACATTTAGGTAAACAATCAAACCAATGAATTGCCTCACCATCTGGGTGAACTGTGAAATTTCTTTTGCCCAATAAAATGGTATGTGGGGGAGGAGAATGACTTCGAGGCCAGCCTCAGGTCTATGCCAATTTTGATAGTGGATTTGACTCAGAACTCTGTTATAATTCGCATTTTATTTCTCACTTACAGGGCACTGCATGACAAAACTTGAGTTGACCTTCAAGTTGGAGAATGGATTTGGGCCATGGAATGTGACAGAAGCATCTTCCCAGAACCTCCCAGGTCAGTGAAACTATCATGAGCAAGGGAAGTCAACAAGAAGACTGGGCATTCATATGGAANTCTGGTCAATTCTGGCTGTTTCCTTTCATGGGCTGACAGTTTATCCAGGAATAACCTTTCAATCCTAGTAATGAAGCAAAGGCAATTAGATATATGGTATTTAAACAGTACTAATTGTTATGGTAGGTTACTTTGGTATAGACACAGATATTTGGATGGTATGTTAATCCATGAATTACATTTTTTTCTGTAAAATATGACAGAGTCTTACTGTGGCTTATAACATCTCCTAACTGCGAGAGGATATAAGCTTGTGGCATCAGCCATGGGTTATTCCGCCAAGGAGAGAGCTAATAATAGCCAATTAGATTTGGGATATACAGGCATATGGCTGCAACTGCTGCACAGTATTTCCAGGCAGGTGAGGTGTAGCTGGTGCTGACGGAGGATCTTGCTTGACTCAAGGAGACCCATATTTGCTTTATTGGTTTAGTGGTCTTTGGTAACACTCTCTAGTATTCCAGAGACCAACTGTACACTTGCAAGTGTGGTCTCAATACATCATCTCCTTAGTAGAATAATCCATTGCTGATATCAGAGCTCTCCTGTATTAATATATTTTGCTTAAGTGCACGGCTTAAGGAGACTTTAGTATTATATTTAGTTCTGAATAGAGAATAATCCTTTTCACAGTTCCTATATATATTACTCAATTAAGAAGGCATTTTATTGGTTTTATAAGACATTACCTCTATAACAGTTGGCTCCAATTTACAGTTAGAGAACGACCTCATCATCATCATATTCCTCCTTGTTCTATGAAGGAGAAGTAAGAAAGTCTTTCATATTAAAACTTTGTGGCACCTAGAAGGTAAGTTTCATTAGGACTCATTATAAATAGTTGTTACAAGTAAGATCCACAGAGGGGTTTGATGCCTGTAGCAGTCTGAGTCTTTTCTTCCTTGCAATGTTCAGACGGGCCAACAAGGTACTTGTTCTTTACCAGTGGATTGGTTTTAGAACTCTGTTATAATTTGCATTTTATTTATCACTTTTGCAGAGCATTGCATGACCAAACCCGAGTTGATCTTCAAGTTGGAGAATGGATTTTGGCCATGGAATGTGGCAAAAGAAGCTGTCCAGAATCTCCCAGGTCATGAGGAAGAGAGGTCAATGAAAACCCAGGCTATTAGATGTTCATCATTTATGTGGACTACCTCCCACAAAGGTTTCTAGATAACCACTGATGTGGTGGATAAGACACTTTAACTTCCCCGTTTTTTGGCATGTTATGCAAGTCATCTCATCTTCCTTAAAGTTTTTTTCTGAAATACATTTTCTTACATTTGCTGAAAATTCAACCCTATAGAGATCTGAAACATTTTCTAATTGGCATTATTTTCAAATATGTATGAGTGTATTATCTGCATGTTTTTAAGTGCACCCATGTCTTGGAGCAACATCCGTGGTCAGAAGGGGGCATTAGATCCCCCGGAACTGGAGTTATGGATGGTTATTTGGTGCCATGTGGGTGTTGAGAACTGAAATTTATTCCTCTGGAAGAACATCCAGTGCTCTTAACTGCTGAGGCATCTTTGCAGCCCCCCTATATGGTTTCTTTGATATGGGGTTTATGTAATCCAAGGTGGTCTCAAAACTGCCAGAGACCTGAGGCTGGCATTGAAGTCAACATTCTCATGCCCCACATCCCATTTGATTGGGCAAAATAAATTTCCTGGTGCACACAGATGGTGAGGCAATTCATTGGTTTGAGTGTTTACCTAAATTTGAAGTTGTCCTCCTTTCTACTGTTGTTTTATATCCTAGAGATTTAGTTTGGACTTTGTCCAACTTTTTTCACAACCTTGAATTCTTGGTCATCTTATCAACAGTTGTCACATAATATCAATATTAGGAGGAATTGAAAATACATCTTCCCATGCCAAACATGGTGGCACATGCCTTTAATCCTAGCACTTGGGAGGCAGAGGCAGGCAGATCTCTGTGAGTTCAAGTCCAGCCTGGTCTACAGAGTGAGCTCCAGGACAGCTGGGACTAAAGGGAGACCCTGTCTCAAAAATACCAAAAATAATAATAATAATAATAATAATAATAATAATAAATAAAAATACCTCTTCCCTTATGATAATTACATTCCATAATCAGGAATAAGCAAATATGTCTTGTGTTCTAATCAGCAGGGTTCAAGAGAACGTTTGCAAGGAGGATGTGAAGAAAATATATGTAGTTGTAGTTTAGGAAAGAGTTTAAGTTATTTCACTTCAAAGGAAGTATTCACATTTCACTCAGTGTCAAAGGTATCTTCAAATAGAGATACCCATTGACTACAAGGAATCCAAGAATATGTTCTTCAAGTCACAACTAAGTTTCTGTACTATAGGTGGGAAGTCCTATACATGTACAGAATGTGGAAAGGTTTTCTCCTTCAACTCAGAATTCATGAAACATCAGTTCATTCATAAAGGTGAGAAGCCCTATGAGTGTTGGCACTGTAGAGTCATTCGACCACATGTATGTACTTAGTGTGCATGAAAAAATTCACAAAGAAGAGAGGCCCTATGAATGTACACAGTGCAGAAGAGACTTCTCCAGGAGGTCTCAGCATACTGTGCAACAAGGAAATCATACAGGAAAGAAGCTTTATGAATGCAAGGAGAGTGGAAAAGTCTTCTACAAGAACTATCAGCTCATGGTGCATCAAAGAACTCATACAGGGGAGAAGCCCTATGAATATAAACAGTGTGGAAAAGCATTCTCCACCAAGCCAAACCTCACTGTCCATCAAAGAATTCATACAAGGGAGAATCCCTATGAATGTAAACAGTGTGGAAAAGCATTCTGCACCAAGCCAAACTTTGCTGTCCATCAAAGAACTCATACAGGAGAGAAGCACTATGAATGTAAACAGTGTGGAAAAGCATTCTGCACCAAGCCAAACCTTGCTGTCCATCAAAGAACTCATACAGGAGAGAAGCACTATGAATGTAAACAGTGTGGAAAAGCATTCTGCACCAAGCCAGACCTCATTTTTCCATCAAAGAACTCATACAGGGGAGAAGCACTACAAATGTAAACAGTGTGGAAAAGCCTTCTCCCAGAAGCCTTACCTAATTGTCCATCAAAGCACTCATACAGGAGAGAAGCCCTATGAATGTAAACAGTGTGAAAAGGCCTTCTTCCAGAAGCCTCAGATAATTGTCCATCAAAGCACTCATATAGAAGAGAAGCACTATGAATGTAAACAGTGTGGAAAAGCATTCTGTGCCCAAATTCCACTCACTGTCCATCAAAGAACTCATACAGTAGACAAGCCCTATGAATGTAAAATGTAATAAGCAAGTGCCACCTTTCCAGTATAGAATGTCACAGAACATGCATTCCCTTTCCAAAAAGGGAAGAGTGAGGCATAATAAGCAAATACAGATCAAAGCAAGATAAAACATAAGCAGGTAAGACACCAAATTCTGTAACATTTGCAGTGCCCCCAATTCTTTGGCTATCCAGTTCCCAGTTTACCAAGCAAAACAAGGAGCACACTTTCAAACCTTAGTTTCAGGAAGACCAGATCGTTTATTCAGGCTTACCTAGAACGTGATGAAGGAAGTGTACACATATGGGGTGCAATGGGGTCCTAAAACCACATTCATACCAGCTGCTCTTACACCAGACCCTCTGCCAACATGGCATTGACAACTTCCTCCAAATGTCTCAATGCATGTTCTCAGCAAGCATCATGAAAATGCAAGCATCAAGAGATTCTCCCCAGAGGATTATGCATGGGGGCATCTCTTGAAATGTCCTGCAAATGTGAGTCACTAGTCTTCCTGTGTGGGGATGTCTTGGAGATCCACTAATGGGACTTCAGCCAGTGTCCAGTCTATAAAGAGAAAAGTCTGCTCATGCTTCAAAAAGTGAAGCCTGGTCTAGGAAGACCTGACTTTATCCTCCAGTGGATGGAACTGGTAATTGAAAAGCCAAAAGGAGCTGGGGACTGTCTTCCCCACCCCTCCAAAATCTGAGTGACCCTTGAAGGTTAGATCCTCAAGTGACCTTGAGAAAAAAAAAAAACCTTGGTTAATCTGGGCTGTGTGGCGTTAAACATCCAAAAAGAAAGTACAACCAGAATTAAGTAAATAGTAAGGCCCGAGAAATTGTACTTCAGATATAAAACTTGAGATCTTAGTAAAAAGACAAAAAGAAAAAAAAAAAGCACAGTTGTTTTGCCTGTCTTACTGGCAAGTGCAGCTAACATGTGGCTGCCACTACTTTTGCCATCCTTCAAAGACATGAGACACAGCTTTTCAACTCTCTAATATGGACTGAAGTCTCTCCAAGAATCCTCCAAAACTTTAGTGCCACATAGGGATTGCTGAGACATCCAACTTGTGGACTAAAATGCTACTGGGGTTTCAGCCTCTTTAGAGTATAGACTGCCTTTGTTGGATAACCCAAGCTGTATCATGGAGACCAGTACAAGGTCAAGACAGGACATGGTGCTTACTGGACTTCATTTGGTGACCAGGAGAAGGGAAAACCCCAGTGTGGAGCACAAGGGTAGAGCTGATGGTGGTATGGGCTTGCCAAGGAGGAGCCTTCAAACATGACATCTTTCAGCCTAATATATGGAAAAAAATCATAAGCTGAAGATGCTAAAACCTATGATATGTGTGGCATGCATATTTTGGAGTGATGCATTTTGGAAGGAATAACAACAAAAACTGGGTCAAAGAACTGACTAAATCGGTGAACTGTTCAAAACAGTAAATTTCTGCATCAAGAATTTTGAGACAATGAGAAAAAGATGAAAATCATGTTTGGCGGAATGCATGAGCTCCATTGGGATGGGGGGAGGGGAGCAGGAGTCTAGATTTGATTTGAAATTTTGTATGAAATGCACAAAGCTTCAATAAAAAATTGGTTTTGGAAGAAAAATTGGTCACGTATGATGTTATACATCTTTGATTCCAACACTCAGGAAGCAGAAACAGGCAGATCACTGTGACCTTGAGTTTCGTACCTGTTTTGTGGTTTCCAGGTCAGCTAGGGGTAATGAGATCCTTTCTAAAAAAAAAAAACCAAGAGAGTCTCACAACAGGCTTGGCTTTCTCCTGAATCCCTCCCTATAGGTGAACTAGACTCCATCTTTGTAGCTTCTCCAATGATAAGTCCACTTCAAAAGAAGGTATATTTTATACCACATACTTCAAGCTCCTACACTGGGGGAAGTGTTTGCAGTGTTCGCTGATTCTCCTGGAGGATTTTTACCTTTTACATCGGCGTCTCCTAAAATTTTGGTTAGCATCAAGAAATAATATCAGGCTATGGGTGGATGAGTATAGTGTCCCGCTTTCCTATGGAAAGTTAATAATTAAGCAATAATAAAGAAAAAGTTGAGATTATTGTAGAGACAAAAGATGGCTATTGAATTCAGGGGATTGTAAGAGAAACTCAAGAATTATGTCAAATAATGTATATGTGTACATATATTTGAAGATGTAGGATTGCACACAACTTAGATCAGGGATTTCCCAGGTCCACTTGAAGCACAGAGTACAGGGGCATGGGCTAAACAGGCATAACCCCCACCAACAACAACAACTGGAATTGCTGAGGGAATGTCTGAGTGGATTCTTTGGAAAACCTTCAGAACAGAAAGGGAAGGGTGAGTTAGACTTCCAATAGAAAGCCGAAAACTTAGACAAGTCAACACTCCATAAACAAAGAGGGGGGGAATTCATCTGAAGGAGGCAAGCAAAGCAAGCCTTCAACACAGTGAAGAGGCATTTGGGATTCACATTGGAATACAGGCAAGAAGCCCACATGCCAGGGACATGAAGACGGGACAACATGGGGAAGATGCAGGATAATTCAACACCAAACTTTACCAACCCTGTGGGAGATTCGTACAGTGAGACCCTCCTGGACATGGCCCAGGACACAGATCTCAGAAGAACAATTGTGCACTTACTCAGAGAAGTCAAAGACTATAAAGAACAAGTCAGAGAACTAAAGAGAGAGAATGAAAAACTGAAGAAGGACATAGAGAGAATGACAAACTCCAGAAGGAAGTGGAAACACTGAAAAGATCCCATGTTCAAAAAGATAAGAAAACCAACCAGCAAAGGAAAGAGCTACAAGAAGAGATTGAGAAGCTCCAAAAGGAATTGGAAATACTAGAGAAATCACAAGATGAAATGAAAAAGGAAATCAAACACTCATCCAATCAAGAGGAAAGGAATGGAGAAAGCCTCATAAGTAGAATGGAGGAAGCAGAACAAAGAATATCAGACCTGGAAGATAACACAGAACAACTAAAAAGCTCAAGATTATCAAGAATTTAAAAACACACCAAAGTGGAACAGCCCCAAATTGTGGGACACTATGAAAAGATCAAACATCCACATCATAGGAATAGATGAAGGACAAGAATCTCAAGAAAATGGTATTGATCAGATCTTCAACAGAATAATAGATGAAAATTTCCCCAAACTTAAAAAAGACAAACCAATACAAATACAAGAAGCACATAGAACTCCAAGCAGACAAGATAAGAAAAGGAACTGTCCATGCCATATCATAATTAAAATGCTAGACGCCCAAAACAAAGACAAAATTCTGAAAGCCACAAGAGAAAAACAGGTTACATATAAGGGGAAACCTATCAGAATTACAACTGACTTCTCAGTGCAAACTATGAAAGCAAGAAGAATGTGGAGCAAAGCATTTCCAGTGTTAAAGGACTATAGATGCCAACCCAGGTTACTATACCCAGCAAAAATGCCAATTATAGTTGAAGGAGAGAGAAAAGTCTTCCATGAAAAAAAAAAAAAGAAAGAATACATGTCCAGAAAACCAACCCTTCAGGGAATACTTGAATCAACTCAAAGGACAGAAGAAAGGAGCAACCGTCCCCAGGCACCTAGAAAGAGAAATTAATAAAAGCATAGCATCAGAAGTAGAAACCTAGACCAAAAACACAAATGGATAATATGGTGAAAGGAGGCAACACACACCTATCAGTTATAACTGAAATATTAATGGACTAAACTTCCCAATCAAAAGACATAGACTGGGAGATTGGATTAGGAAACAGAACCCATCTATATGCTGTCTTCATGAAACTCATCTTACCTTCAAGGATAGGCACCACCAAAAGTGAAAGGATGGAAAAAAATATTCCAAGCCAATGGTACCAAAAAGAGAGCAGGTGTTGCTATTTTAATATCAGACAAAATAGACTTCAAATTAAAAGAAATCAGAAGAAACAAAGAAAGCCATTACATTTTTATTAAAGGAACAATTGACCATGAATATTTCACAATCATGAATATATATGCACCAAACTCTGGTGCACCAAACTTTATAAAGACAATTCTCCAGGACCACAAGGCACAGATTAACCCCAGTACACTCATAGTAGGGGACTTCAATACCCCACTGAGCCCTCTGGACAGGTCAACCAGACAAATAATAAACAGAAAGACATCCTAACTAAATGATACTATACACCAAATGGACCTCACAGACATCCACCAAGTATTCCACCCTAAAACCAGAGAATACACTTTCTACTCAGCACCCCACGGAACATTCTCCAAAATCAACCACATACTGGAACACAGAAGTACCTCCACAAATACAAAAAGATTGAAATAATTTCATGCATTCTATCAGACCACAACGCAGTAAAGCTCACTATCAACACCAGTATAAGCCCTACTATCTACAAGAACACATGGAGACTAAACACACTCTTGAATAATGAATGGGTCGAGGAAAAGATAAAGAAATAAAAGCATTCCTGGTACTGAATGACAATGATAATAAAACACAACAAAAGCTATGGGATACTTTAAAAGCAGTCCTATGAGTTACGTATGTTTATAGCACTGGGTGCCTACATTAGATAAACAGAAAGAGAACAAGTGAACAATCTAACCCTGCAGCTAAAAACACTTGAGAAGCAACAACAGATGAACCCTAAATACAATACACAGGAAGAAATAACAAAAATCAGAGCAGAAATAAATGAAATAGAAACAAAGAAAACAATATTAAAAAAATCAATGAATCCAAAAGTCGGTTCTTGGAGAAAATAAACAAGATAGACAGAACTCTAGCCCAGTTAATGAAAAGAAAGAAGGAACAACCCCAAATCAATACAATCCCTGATGAAAGGGGAAATGTCACAACAGACAATGAAAAGACCCAGACAATCATACAGGAATACTTCAGAAACCTGTACTCTGCTAAGTTTGAAAACTGTGCTGGATAGCTTTAGTGTCAGCTGGGTTGAGGGAGCCTCAATTGGGGAATTGGCTCCATTGGACTGGCCTGTGGGCACATCTGTGGAGTATTATCTTGATTGTTGAGCAATGTGGGAGGGCCCAGCCCACTATGTGTGGTGCCACCCTGAGCAAGTTGTTATGTATCATATAAGAGGGCAGGCTGGGCCTGGGCCAGGGGAGCAAGCCAGTAAGCAACATTAATCCATGGCCTTTGCCTCTGCTCCTGCCTCCAGATTCATGTCCTGACTTCCTACCTTGGGCTCCCTGAGTGATGAACTACAACCCAGGAGATGTGAGCTGAATAAAGCCTTTCCTCCCCAAGTTGGTGTCAGTCAGAGTGTTTTGTCACAGAAAATGAAGAGAAACTAGAACAAAAACCTAGAAAAAATGGATGAATATCTGAAATCCTGGGAATCACCAAAGCTCAACCAAGAAGAGATTGACAGCTTAAACAGACCCATAACACATGAAGAAATTGAGGATGTAATAAGAAACCTCCCAACTAAAAAAAGCTCAGGCCCAGATGGTTTCATGGGTGAATTCTATAAAACATTTCAAAACGATTTACAACCATTATTATTCAAGTTGTTTAGAAGGACACAGAGGGAATTCTCCCAAATTCATTAAAAGCCAGCATCACTCTATTACCAAAACCAGGCAAAGATACAACCAAAAAGGAGAACTATAGACCCATCTCATTAATGAACACAAATGCCAAAATTCTAAACAGGATACTTGCTGCATACACACACACATCAAGAAGATAAGGGGCTGGAGAGATAGCCTAGCAGTTAAGAGCACTGACTGCTCTTGCAGAGGACCCGGGTTCAATCCCCAGCACCCACATGGCGGCTAAGAACCGTCTGTAACTCCAATTCCAGGAGAACTCCAGTTCCAGGGGAATCCGAGATCCTCTTCTGACCTCCGCGACATTGCACGACACGGGTGCACAAACCTACAGGCAGACGGTACATTCATACACATAAAAAAAAAGAAAAAGAAAGATCATCCATCATGACCAAGTTGGATTCATACCAGAGATTCAGGGATGGTTCAACGTACAAAAATAAATAAATATCATCAAGAATATAAATGGACTGAGGAACAAAAACCACACCATCATTTGATGCGGGGAAAAGCCTTTGAAAAAAATCCAGCATCCCTTCATGCTTAAAATCCTAGACAGAATTGGATTGGAGGGATCATTCCTCAATGTAATCAAAACCATATACAGGAAACCCACAGCCAATATCATCCTAAATGGGGAAACGACAGAAGCATTCCCTTTAAAGGTAGGAACTCAGCAAGGCTGCCTCCTGTCACCACTCCTCTTCAATATAGTGTTTGAAACATTTGCTAGGGCAGTAAGGCAAGAAAAGGAAATGAAAGGAGTACTAATTGGAAAAGAGGAAGTCAAGCTATCCCTTTTTGCTGATGATATGATTGTTTACTTAAGGGATGCTAAAAACTCCA
>VZQC01009412.1:711076-722319 GCA_009823505.1 Rhizomys pruinosus
ATTTTTTTTAATTGTATTTATTTTTGTATGTGCATGAATGTACTGTCTGCATTTGGGTTTGTGCACCTGTGTCGGGCAATGCTGCGGACGTCAGAAGAGGGTGTTGGATTCCCCTGGAACTGGAGTTAAAGATGGTTCTCAGCCTCCATTTTGGTGCTGGGGATTGAACCCAGGTCTCTGCAAGAGCAGTCGGTACTCTTAAATGCTAGGCCGTCTCTCCAGCCCCTTGCTCAGTTTTAAGAGAAATGATGTGTAGGAGTTTGTGGGATTTGGGGCAAGGGATGTAATTAATTATGCATAGCATTAGGTTCCTGATTGAATGGGATACCCCAGAATTCAGAAGGATGCCAGTGACAGATTGAAACTGCACAGACCTTTGGGCCTTTGGGAATACAAAAATTCCAATGATTCCCGGATCAGCTGTGCCTGTCGAAATGCCTTCAATTCAGCAGAGCAATGGAAAAACCAAAGAAGACTAACAAAAGCCATTGGAAATTCCTTCCCTTCACCTGACAATTTCCTAGGTTCAAGAAGTGGAATTTAAGCCGGGCATAGTAGTGCACGCCTTTAATCCCAGCACTTGGGAGGCAGAGGCAGGAGGATATTTGTGAGTTCAAGGCCAGCCTGGTCTACAGAGTGAGTTCCAGGACAGCTGGGGCTACAGGGAGACCCTGTCTCAAAAAGACCAAAAATAAATAAATAAATAAATAAATAAATTAATTAATTAATTAATTAATTAAATAAAAAAGAAGCTGAGTCACGAGAATTACAGTGAGTTGGAGGCCAGTCTGGACCACAGAGTGAACCCTGTGTCAGAGAAAGGTGGGGATGGGAGTCAGCAAGATGGAAGATGGTTCAGTGGGTAAAAGCACTTGCCAGGGAAACCTAACAGCCTGAGTTGGGTGTTGTTGCTCTTGTTGCTGTTGTTGTTGTTGTTGCCTAGGGCTTTGTTTTATTTTCTTTTGTCTTTTGGAAACAGGGTCTCCCTGTAGCCCCAGCTGGCCTGGAACTCACTCTGTAGACCAGTCTGGCCTGGAACTCACAGAGATCCACATGCCTTATCGCCACTTTTGCTGGGATTAAAGCTATGCACCACCATGTCTGGGCACAACCCAAGTTTGATCCCTGAAATCCACTGGAAGGAAAAAAACTGACCTCAAACGATGTCCTCAGACCTCATATACATGCATACACAGAGAGACAGACAGACACCACACCACCACGACAACAACAATAATAGCATTTTAAAAATGAACAGGCTGAAGAATGGTGCTTGCTACCAAGCCTGATGACCTGAGTTCAGCTTCCAGAACTGACACGGTAGGAGAGAACCAACTTCCACAAGTTGTCCTCTGATTTTCACATGTGCACCATGACATGCATGCCCACAAAAAGTAAATAAATGTAAAAGCATAAAATTTAAAAAGGCAGTAGTGATGGTTGTACAATATGAAAAATGTACTTAATGCTACTGAATTATATACTTAAATTGTTGATAAATGAAATATTTTTAATGTTTATCTTATTTAAAAAATTTGGGCCAGGCATCGTGGTGCACACCTTTAATCCCAGCACTCAGGAGGCAGAGGCAGGTGGATCTCTAAGTTCAAGGCCAGCCTGGTCTACAAAGTGAATTCCAGGACAGCTGGAGCTACAGGGAAACCCTGTCCCCCCAAAAGACAAAAAAAACATTGATTGTTCCATCTTGCTAATCTTTTTTTTTTTACTCTGTGTGTTTGTATAGTGTATGTGTGAGGTGTGCATATCTGTACACACAATGGAAACCACAGGAGGATGTCACGTATCATCTTCCATTGCTCTCTACCTTATTGAGACAGGTCTCTCATTGAACCTGGAGCTTGCATTTTTTTTTTTCTGCTGGGCTAGAAGCCATTAAGCCCCAATGATCCTCCCAACTCTGCTCCATTCAGTGCTGGAGCTGCAGACCTGGACACGGGACTGCACCTATTCTGGTCCTCGTGTTTGCACACCAAGTGCTGGTAGCTGGCGTGCCATGTATCTAGCACCTCAGTCAAATTTTTCATCATAGCAAGAAGAAAATTTGAAACATTTAAAAAAAGAATAAAGCCAAACATGGTAGTACACACTTTTAATTCCAGCCCTTGGGAGGCAGAGGTAGGCTCTCTATGAGTTTGAGGCCAGCCAGGGAGACCCTGTCTCAAAAAAAAAAAAAATAGTTTAATGGAGCTGGAGAGATGTCTCAGCATTTAAGAACACTGGCTGCTCTTCCAAAGGACCTGTGTTCAATACCAGCACCCACATGGCAGCTAACGTCATCCTTATTGCAGTTCCAGGGGATCCATGCCCTCATCTAGACTCTGTGAGCACATGGTACACTAACATACAGTCAAGCAAAACACTCATACACAAAAAAATTGTGTGTGTGTGTGTGTGTGTGTGTGTTTGAAGCAGTCTCAGCTGGGTGTGGTGGCACATACCTTTAATCACCGGTACCCGGAGGCAGGTGGATCACTGTGAGTTCAAGGCCAGCCTGGTCTACAGAGCTAGCTCCAGGACAGCTGGGACTACAGGGAGACCCTGTCTCAAAAAGACCAAAAAAAAAAAAGAATTTAAACTTTCTTATTATTTTGCTCTTTTATTATTCATATTTTACTTCATTCCATTTGTGGTCAAATAGTGTAAAGTAGGGTTTTGTTTGTTTATTTGTCTTTTTGGGACAGGGTCTCCCTGTAGCCCCAGCTTTCCTGGAACTCTCTATGCAGACCAGGCTGGCCTTGTACTCACAAAGATCTGTCTGCCTCTACCTCCCAAGTGCTGGGATTAAAGGCATGTGCTATCATGCCCAGCAAGTAGATTATTTTATACTAATTCTCTTTATTGGAAAAAAATAGAATAGTCACTATTACATGTACATATATTTTTTAATTTATGTATAGCATCTTTTTTTGGAGGGGGATTTCTTTTTTTTTAATTTTTTTTTATTTATTTCTGTATGTGTATGAATGTACTGTCTGCATGCAAGTGTAAGCACCCATGTCGTGCAATGCCACAGAGGTCAGAAGAGGGTGTCGGATTCCCCTGGAACTGGAGTTCTCCTGGAATTGGAGTTTCAGACGGTTCTCGGCCGGCATGTGGGTGCTGGGGATCGAACCCGGGTCCTCTGTAAGAGCTGTCGGCGCTCTTAACTGCTAGGCCATCTCTCCAGCCTGGAATTTCATTTTTTGAGTTAGGGTCTAACTTTGTAGCCCTAGCTAGCCTGAAACTTACTGTGTAGACCTGGCTAGCCTAGAACTTTCTATGTAGAACAGGCTGGCCTTGAACTCCCAGAGATCCATCTGCCCCTACATCCCAAGTACTGAAATTAAAGTGTGCACTGCCATGCTCAGCTTTTTAAAAGTTCCACCATATAAAGCATTTATGAGGCTGGAGAGATGACCCAGCAGGTAACGGTGTATGCTGCTCTTCTGTCAAACTCAAGCTCAGTGCCTTGCACTCATGATAATAGCTCACAGTCACCTTAACACCAGCTCCAGGGATCCAATGCCCTCTTCTGGTCTCTGTAAGCACCCACATACACACATACACATAAATAAAAATTAAAGAAAATAAAACCTTCGGAGCCTGAGAAAGGAGGATTGTGAATGTAAAGCCACCGTAAGCTACCTGCAGAGACCCTATGTTAGAATAAAACAAAATGAATAAAGCCTTTTTAGTTTGAAATCGCTGAAGGATTACTTGCAAAGAAAGTCCAAAGAAATTCTGTATGATGTCCTTCCAGATTCCTAAGTGCTAATGCCTCTCTACATTCCACCCTCCTTTGCCATTCACCCAAGTATTTTTTAATTTTTATTTCTTGTATATGTATGAATGTACTGTCTGCATGTAGGTTTGTGCACCTGTGTTGTACAATGCCGCAGAGGTCAGAAGAGGGCATCGGATTCCCCTGGAACTGGAGTTAAAGACAGTTCTCAGCCGCCATGTGGGTGCTGGGGATCGAACCCGGGTCCTCTGCAAGAGCAGTTGGTGCTCTTAACCACTAGGCCAACTCTCCAGCCCTCACCCAAGTATTTTTAGCAGTCTTAAATATCTTCTTGGTTAGCTTATTTTGTCATTGTTATTGTTGTTGTTTGGTTAGTTAGATGTGTGAGATTTTTAAATTCTATTTTTTATGTGTATGAGTTTTTTTGCTTACGTGTATGTAAGTGCACCACATGTGTACTGTGTACATGAATGTTGGATCTTCTGGAACTAGAGTTAACAGACTGTTGATAGCCTCTCTGTAGGTCTGGAAACTAACCTCATGTCCTCTACAAGAGCAGGGAATGCTCTTAATGAGTGATTATCTCTTCAGCCCAGGGGTTGTGAGGTTTGTTTGGGGTTTTTGTTGTTGCTGTTGTTGTTGTTGTTGTTGTTTGTTTGTTTTTGAGACAAGGTATCACACTGTATCGCTGTGCCCAGACTGGAGCACACTGTGTATACCAAGCGTACCTTAAGAAATCTGGCTGGCTGACTCCTGGGTACTGGGTGTGTGCCATCACGCCTAGCAAGTATTTTCCCTTTTTCTGAATTATTTACTTACTTATTTATTGTGTGTATGCGTATGCATGTGTGTCTTTATTTGGGGGACAAGTCCTCAGCATTGCCTAGGCTGACCTCCCACTCATAGCTGTCCCCTTGCTTCAGTCTCTTGAGTGCTGGGATTACAGGTGCAGGACACCAAGTGTAAGTCTAGCTCCTTAGTATTCAACACAGTGTAACTGGAGAGAATCCTTGGTGCAGAGTCCATGCGTTACATCATTCTCCGCACCCATAAATACCTGTAAAGCTTATTTATGATGTGTGATCCGAAGGATAGTTCATTGACTGGTGAGTATGGGATAAAGAATTAGCAAGTTTGCTCTCAGGTAAAGATCCCTTCCCTGTCTCCAAGACTGGGAAGTTCTGCAGCTGTGTGATGCTCTACACACAGCCTCATTGCCATTTGTGTTCTCAGCCACTTATTCTAATTTCAAGTAACTCGTTCAGAGCCTTCTTTGAAATAACAAATGAACTTTTTATTGTTGTTTGGTTTCTATCTTCACAAAGACCCGAGGATGAGATATTTTTAAAGCAGCTTTCTAGTAATTACTTGGTGGGAAAGGACTACAATGCTCCCCTTTTCTACAGAGAAGAAGGAAACAAAAAATTCCAAGAGAAGGAATACAGAGGAGCTGCGGTGCTGTACTCTAAGGTAAAATGCCTCTATCCAGCAGTTCAGCACGTTGGATCGCTGCAGAAGTAGAGCTGTAACCTTGAGTGTCAGAGCCAGTGTGTGGGGTTTTGTTGTTGTTAGTTTTCTATAATTTGCGGATTGGGTTAGAAAAAACTGGTAGACTGCTGCTGTTGCTTGCATTCTCAAAGGATAATTTATTCTATGTCCTGCATTTTTTCAAGAAGCTTTTGTTCCCATATTCCTTCAGACACTTAATAGCAACAAGCTCATTGGTCCCCTGCCCTGCTTTGCCAGGTCTGTGGCTATCACTGAATTACATGCCATTTTTGTCTGAATGACTGATGAGAATGGTATTGCAATAGTCCAGATACAGGGAACAGCTAGGTTTTTAGCTAGCCACAGTGTTAGTTTACAAACAGAATGACTTAGATAAGGTTAAAAAAGAAAGTGAAGCTGAGCATGGTGGCACACGCCTTTAATCCTAGCAGAGGCAGAGGCAAAGACAGGCGGGTCTCTGAGTTCAATGGCAGCCTGGGCCACATAGCTGGGGCTACAGGGAGACCCTGTCTCAAAAAGAAAAGAAAAAGAGCTGTGCTACATACAGCTCAATGGAACAAAATTTTGATGGTTGTCAGTAAGTATATTAGTATTAGTGACAGTTAACAGTTATTTTATGGGCTGGAGAGATGGCCTAGCGGTTAAGAGCACCGACCGCTCTTACAGAGGACCCGGGTTCGATCCCCAGCACCCACGTGGCAGCCGAGAGCCGTCTGAAACTCCAATTCCAGGAGAACTCCAGTTCCAGGGGAATCTGAGACCCTCTTCTGACCTCCGCGGCATTGCACGACACGGGTGCACAAACCTGCATGCAGACAGTACATTGATACACATACAGAAATAAATAAAATTAATAAAAAAAAACAGTTATTTTACATTACAGTAAGCATCACCAAGTGAAAATTTGAAGAATCCTGGCTTTTAACAATCTGTTACTCTTACTGACCTGCTTCCATGGCATGACCTGAGACAAAATCCACTGAGAGACTTCCTTCTAAAACGTTTTCAGAGCTTTCTATGAACTTAACACAAGAATCTGTCAGACCCTTGATTTGTGGTCTTGTATAGTACCAGAATGAGTTGAGCTGGGCTTGGTGGTGCTCATCTTATGTCCCCGTACTTGGGCAGCAGAGACAGGTAGAGTTCTGTGGTTCAAGGCCATCCTGGTGTGCATAGCAAGTTCCAGGCCAGCGTATATATATATATATATATATATATAATAAAGATATGCCTAAAAAAAATGAGTTGAGCCAAGTGTGGTGACACATTCCTATAATCCCAGCATTTGGGAGATAGGAGGATTAGGAATACAAGGCCTGCTTTAGCTATGTGACAAGTTTGAGGTTAGCCTGGGCTACATATCAGTCCCTCTCTCAGACAAGAGGAAAGGATGTAAGGGCTGAAGGTGAGGTGTAGCTCAGTGGTACATCACTTGCCTAGCATGCATGAGGCCGAAGGTTTGCTACCCAGCACTGGGATTAGAAGCATTGTACCTTTACTCAATTTTTAGCAGATCAGTACTTAAGACTTGTAATTAATATTCCAGAAACTATCACAGTTATAATAGCTGCTTCTACAAATGCATAAAAACACTACTTTGTGTGGCTGGAGAGATGGCTACTCTTGCAGAAGACCTGGGTTCGATTCCTAGCACCCACGTGGTGGCTAAGTACCATCTTTAAGCCAGGCATGGTGGTGTACACCTTTAATCCTAGCACTTGGGAAGTGGGAGCAGGCGGATCTCTGTGAGTTCAAGGCTAACCTGGTCTGCATAGTGAGTTCCAGGCCAGCTGAGGCTATGGGGAGACACTGTCTCAAAAAAGAAATTAAATAAATAATTGATTATTATTTTTTTATTTTATTTATTTTCGTATATGTATGAATGTACTGTCTGCATCTAGGTTTGTGCACCCATGTCATGCAATGCTGCAGAGATCAGAAGAGGGTGTCAGATTCCCCTGGAACTAGAGTAAAACACAGTTTTCAGCTGCCATTTGGATGCTGGGGATCAAACCCAGGTCCTCTGCAAGAGCAGTTGACACACACACAAACACACACACACACACACACACATACACACACACATGCAAAAAAAAAAAAAAAGAAAACAGTCGGGGCTGGAGAGATAGCCTAGTGGTTAAGAGCACCGACTGCTCTTGCAGAGGACCCGGGTTCGATCCCCAGCACCCAGATAGCGGCTGAGAACCGTCTGTAACTCCAGTTCCAAGGGAATCTGAGACCCTCTTCTGACCTCCGCGGCATTGCACAACACGGGTGCACAAACCTACATGCGGACAGTACACTCATACACATACAAAAATAAATCAAATTTAAAAATATATTAAAAAAAAAAAGAGCAGTTGGCACTCTTAACCACTAGGCCATCTCTCCAGCCCCAATAATTATTTTTTAAAATTAAAAAAAAAACACTATTATGCCAGGCATGGTGGCACACACCTTTAATCCTCACACTTGGGAGGCAGAGGCAGGCAGATCTTTGTGAGTTCAAAGCCAGCCTGGTTTACAGAGTGAATTCCAGGATAGCTAGGGCTACAGGGCAACCCTGTCTCAAGAAGACAAAAAAAAAAACAAAAAACACTATTAGGTGAAATAATGTAAACTTTAACAGTTGTCAATCTCTTCAACTTTTTGCCTTTACATCAGAAATGTGATCACATGGAAAGCTGTTCAAGGAAAACAGGTGAAATAAGAATGTGGGGTTGGAGGTGGCTCAGTGGGTGAGAGAGCACTTGCTGCTCTTCCAGAGGACCTGAGTTTGGTTCACAGCACCCACATTCGTCAGCAGCTCAAACTGCCTGTAGTTCCAGCTCCAAAGATCCATGAACAAGCCCTCTACCCAACCCCCAACACACACACAAATTCACAAAATTAAAAAAAAAAAGGCTTGCTTTTTTTTAAATAAAATAGGTTCCAAAACAAATTTGGCGCCAGCCTGGGTGGCACACACACCCTGTCTCAAGAAGAAGAAAAAAAAAATCCAAGGCTTGTTCTGGAACACAGAGTGAGGTGCACTTCCTATCTCACAAAGCTTGTATCTTAATGATTATGGTACTTTGCAGTTTTATAGAAAGGTGCTATTTTCTTTCTTTTTAAAAATAACACTGGTTGTTTTTGTCTGAAAAGGTAATAAATGTTACTTTGCAAAATATAGAGAAGTATAAAGAGTAAAAAAAGTCATAACCAGTGATAAGTACTGTTAACCTTTTTGCTTATATCCATCCAGCCAGACTTTTTCCTGTGAAAATGTGTTTTTCTTTTACAAAATTGGGCTAATGCTGCACTCACTGTTTGTAACCTGCTTTTTCCTCCTCAACAATTTATTGGGCCCATTTTCTCATGTTATTAAATTTTCTGCTACAAGGTGATTTTCTACAGCTAGCTCAGTGTTCTATTACATAGAAGAAATATACTTAATTTAACATCTAACATTATCATATTATTTGGTATTGTGATCCAACAAGCATCTTTCTGTATAAATATTTATGTACAACTTATTGGGATCTTTTTTAGGACAAATTAATAGATGGGTAATTTCTTGGTCAAAGGGAATTTTTTTTAAGGCCTCTGGTACTGACACCAGAATTGTTCTCCAGAAATAACTAATTCGCATCCATTCTAACACAGTATGGGAGTGTTCATTTCTTCATATCATAAGCAGTACTGGTTGTTATTATATAGTAATAATTCATATTATGTAATTTTATATAGGAAATATGTTCATATTGTGAAATTTCAGAAGCTGCAAGAGGGGTTGGAGAGCTGGCTCAGCAGTTAGAGTACTGGCTGCTCTGGAAGGATCTAGGATTGGTACCCACATGGCAGTTAACAACCATCTGTAACTCCATTTCTAGGGATCCAACACCCTCTTCTGGCCTCCATGGGCATTGCATGTACATAGTGTNCAGTTGTCAATCTCTTCAACTTTTTGCCTTTACATCAGAAATGTGATCACATGGAAAGTTGTTCAAGGAAAACAGGTGAAATAAGAATGTGGGGTTGGAGGTGGCTCAGTGGGTGAGAGAGCACTTGCTGCTCTTCCAGAGGACCTGAGTTTGGTTCACAGCACCCACATTCGTCAGCAGCTCAAACTGCCTGTAGTTCCAGCTCCAAAGATCCATGAACAATCCCCAACACACACACAAATTCACAAAATTTAAAAAAAGAAGGCTTTTTTTTGTTTTTTTTTTTTAAATAAAATAGGTTCCAAAACAAATTTGGCGCCAGCCTGGGTGGCATACACACCCTGTCTCAAGAAGAAGAAAAAAAACCTAAGGCTTGTTCTGGAACACAGAGAAAGGTGCACTCCTATCTCACATAGCTTGTATCTTGATGATTATGGTACTTTGCAGTTTTATAGAAAGGTGCTATTTTCTTTCTTTTTAAAAGTAACACTGGTTGTTTTTGTCTGCAAAGGTAATAAATGTTACTTTGGAAAATAAAGAGAAGTATAAAGAGTAAAAAAAGTCATAACCAGTGATAAGTACTGTTAACCTTTTTGCTTATATCCATCCAGCCAGACTTTTTCCTGTGAAAATGTGTTTTTCTTTTACAAAATTGGGCTAATGCTGCACTCACTGTTTGTAACCTGCTTTTTCCTCCTCAACAATTTATTGTGCCCATTTTCTCATGTTATTAAATTTTCTGCTACAAGGTGATTTTCTACAGCTAGCTCAGTGTTCTATTACATAGAAGAAATATACTTAATTTAACATCTAACATTGGCATATTATTTGGTATTGGGATTCTACAAGCATCTTTCTGTATAAATATTTATGTACAACTTATTGGGTTTTTGTTTTCTTTTTTTAGGACAAATTAATAGATGGGTAAATTTCTTGGTCAAAGGGAATTTTTTTAAGGCCTCTGGTACTGACACCACAATTGTTCTCCAGAAATAACTAATTCACATCCATTCTAATACAGTATGGGAATGTTCATTTCTTCATATCATAAGCAGTACTGGTTGTTATTATATAGTAATAATTCATTATTATGTAATTTTATATAGGAAATATGTTCATATTGTGAAATTTCAGAAGTTGCAAGAGGGGTTTGAGAGCTGGCTCAGCAGTTAGAGTACTGGCTGCTCTGGAAGGATCTAGGATTGGTACCCACATGGCAGTTAACAACCATCTGTAACTCCATTTCCAGACATCCAACACCCTCTTCTGGCCTCCATGGGTGTTGCATGCACATAGTGTACCTACCTACATATATATATTATATATATTATATATATATATAATGCAAGCACTTGGGAGGCAGAGGCAGGTGGATCTTTGTGAGTTCAAGGCCAGCCTCATCTACAGAGTGAGTTCCAGGACCACTGTGACTACAGGGAGACCCTGTCTCGAAAAGACCAAAAAAATAAAATAAAATAAATAAAATAAAATAAAGTAAAATGCAGGCAAAACACTCATACACATAAAGATAAATTTTTAAAGATAATTTTTTCAAAAGCAACCAATCAATCAAAAACATCTCAGAAACATAATTATAGTCTCTTTTTTCCTGTCTCCAGTCTAACCTTATAAATAGCCCTGTTAAATATACTGTCTATGAGGTATATATGAATGAATAAAACTAGCCGAACACAGTGGCATAAACCTCCAACTGCTTGAGTGACTGAGGCAGGAAGAGCCTGAGTTCAGGAGTTCAAGGCTATCTGAGGACATAGTAGTCCAGGCTGACCTCAAATTCTTATCCAGCTATGTCTCATTCTCCTGTCTCCACCACCCAAGTGTTGGAATTACAGGTGTGTACCACCATGCCCAGCTCATGAATCTTTAGTTACCATACAAAATAATGTCTGTCACTGTGACTTTTGTTGTTGGTGGTGGTAGTAGTGAAGTGGAGGTCTTTGTGAGACAGGGTCTCCTCCTGTAGCCCCAGCTGGTCTGAAATTTACTATGACGACCAGGTTGGCCTTGAACTCACAGAGATCTACCTGCCTCTGCCTCCCAAGTGCTAG
>VZQC01009412.1:722970-757508 GCA_009823505.1 Rhizomys pruinosus
TCAAATAGTCTGCACCAAGGATTATCATTCCTCTTCATGCCACCAGGAAAGCCTTCAGTAACTCTAGGCTTCATTGGGTTGGAGAGCTGGCTCCAGAGACTACCAAGCCCACTAAAGAAATTCATCCTTTCAATTCTGTTTCTCTAGAATCACTTCTGGTACCAAAATCTGTATTAGTCAGGGTTCTCTAAAGAAACAGAAGCAACAGGACGAATATATAACTATATACAATTTATTGATTTGCTCACGTGACAGAGGTCAAGTAGTCCAACAGTAGCCGTACTGAACTGGAGAGGCTGAGAATCCAGAGAACTGCTCAGTCCACAAGGCTGGATGTCTCAGTAGTCCTAATCTGGTGCTGAAGGCCCGGTGGATTCCAGGAGATCTGCTGGTCTCAGTACATGTTGGGATCCAAAGGGTTGATCACAACAGCAAGACAAACTCACCACTGAGAGAGAGGCAAGAAGCAGGAAAAAAGGGACCAGTTCCCTCTGCCGTGGCCCTTTATACTGCCTGCCAGCAGAAGGTAACATGCACATTTGGGGTGGGCCATCCGGGTTGAGGTGGTCCAATCCGAAGGTCCTTTTCTCTTATTTGTTCCTTAGTCCAGTCAAGTTGACACTCAGGATTAACCATCACAGCATGTAACCCCAACAATTGGGAAGTAGATACAGAAGAATCAAGGGTTGAAGGTGGGGCAGTGAGAGGGCTCATTGGGTACAGTGCTTATGTACAGACATGGCTACCTTGATTCAATCCCCAGATTCTACAAGATAGCAAGAAAAAAGAACTCCAGAGAGAGAGAGAGAATTTATTTTAAAAGTTCAGACTAGAGAGAGAGAGAGAGAGAGAGAGAGAGAGAGAGCACTGACTGTTCTTGCAGAAGACCTGGATTTGAACCCCAGCACCCACATATTAGCTAATAATCTTCCCTAACTCCAGCTCCAGGGGATCCAATGTCCTCTTCTGGCACCGAACTACATAGGTTCATTTACGCACATGCAGGCATAACACTCATACCGATAAAATAAAAATAAATAATTTTAAAGTTAAAGGTCGTTTTCAACTACAGAGCAAGTTCAAAGCTAGCCTGGGCTACAAGAGACCTGTCTCCAGTACAAAATAGAGTTAAGAATGTATCTCAGAGGCCAGGTGTGGTGGCACATGCCTTTAATCCCAGCACTAGGGAGACAGAGGCAGGTAGATCTCTGTGAGTTTAAGGCCAGCCTGGTCTACATACAGAGTTCCAGGACAACTGGGGCTGCACGGAGACCCTGTCTCAAAAAGATCCCCCCCAAAAAAGAATGTATCTCAGTGATAGAGCATGTGATTAGGATCCATGAGGCCCTAGGTTCAGTTCCCAGTAGCACACATAAATGACCTATCACCATATATGGTGGCACATGCCTTTATTCCCAGTACTCAGAGCAGAGGCAGACGTATCTCTGTGAGTTCAAGGCCAGTCTACAGAGTGAGTTCCAGGACAGCTGGGGATACAGAGAAACTGTCTCAAAAACACCAAAATAATAATAATAATTCCACATTAGTGCATGGGAGCAGGGGATTCATTCTTCCTTTTTTTTTTTTTTCTTTTTTGGGGGAAGAAGACGGGTATGTGTGTNTTAAGGAGTACTGGCTGCTCTGGAAGGATCTAGGATTGGTACCCACATGGCATTAACAACCATCTGTAACTCCATTCCAAGAGATCCAACCACCCTTCTTTTGGCCTCCATGGGGTGTTGCCTGATGCACATAGCTGTACCTACATACACATATATTATGAGCGGTATATAGGTATGTATAGGTATATAATATAATGCAAGCACTTGCGGAGCAAGGCAGGTGGATCTTTGTGAGTTCAAGGCCAAGCGCGTCATGTACAGAGTCGATCCAGGACCACTGTGACTAACAGAGGAGACCCGGCCTGTCTGCGGAAAGACCGCAAAAATGAATAACCAATCAAAATACGGTATAAAATAGAGAATAAAGTAAATGAGGCAATAACACTCATGAGCACATAAGATAGAGCATTTTTAAGATCAATTTTCCGAAAAGGCAACCAATCATCAAAGAACAATCTCGGATAACATGGTATATCTCTTTTTCTGTCTCCGAGTCTAAACTTATAAATAGCCCTGTAAATATACTGTCTTATAGTAATATATGACATGAATAAAACTAGTCCGAACACAGTGGTATAAAAAACCTCCAACGCTGAGGATGAGGCGGAGGAGACCTGAGTCAGTCCAGACGTTCAAGGCTAATCTCGAGGACATAGTAGGTCGCAGGACTGACGCTCAAATTTCTTATCCCCAGGCTTTGTCTTCATTTTCCTGTCTCCACCACCCAAGTGTTGGAATTACAGGAGTGCTTTTAGGCGCTGTGTTACCCACCCGATTAATGCCCAGCTCGCATCCGACGAAGTTGAATCTTTAGTTACCCATAACAAAATAACATGTCTGTCACGGACTTTTGTTGTTGGTGGATGGTTAGTAGTGAAGTCTGGAGGTCTTTGTGACGAGCGTCTCCTCCTAGCCCCAGCTGTCCTGAAATCTTACCATATTGAACGGATCCAGGTTGGCTTGAATCTCGACAGAGAATCTACCGCCTCGCCTCCCGTGCTAGGATAAAGGTATGTGCCACCAGTTCCCAGCTTCACATAAATTGTTTTTATTCCCATATGTTATTGTACCCTGTTCATCTTCATCCCCATTACCTTCTTCTATCCCTCTTCCTTTCCTGTCAAGTAGTCCCCCTTCTACTCTGTGCATTACTGTGTTAGTGTGATGTGTGAACGCCACGAGATGTTTGGTGATTGTGATACACTGGTCTGTGCACTCATAGCACTGAGCATTCAACACAGGACTAGGGTTTCATAGGGTAACATTTATTACTGAGCTATGCCTAGTCCCATATACAAGCTTTATTTCAATCCAATCTTTTTTGTTGTTTTTTGCAGACAAAGTCATACCTGTAGCCCCAGTTATATCTGAAAACATCAACTGTAATAGACCAGCTAGGCTTAACTCTCTAACTCACAGAGATCTTTCTGCCATCTGCTCCAAAGGCGGATTAAACAAGTGGTGCTCCCAAACCTGACCCGCTTGAGACTGGTAGCTCCCTTACACCCTCTCCCTCTCCCTTTCCCTGCCTCTCCTCATCTCGCTCTATCTATCAATCATCTCTCTCTCTCTCTCTTCTCTCTCCTCCTCTCCTCTTTGTTGTTTATTTTTATTTGATGAAACGTTTTACCTGCATGCAAGTGCCCTATGTGTGTGCAGTGCCCAAATATGTCAGGATAAGGGGCCAGATCCCCTGGAACAGGAACAGCTATGAGCTGCCGTGCAGATGCTGGGAACTGAACTTGGGTCCTCTGGGAGAACAGTCAATGCTCTTAAAACACTGAGCCATCCCTTTGTCCCCACACCCTGAGAGTACCATCTCTTGAAAAAATAAATAGTAGGGCTGCGGAAGAGGATGGGTCGCCTAGGCGTTAAGAGTGCCGACCGCTCTCAGAGGACCCGAGGTTCGAGCCCCCAGCACCCACATGGCGCCGATGGAGCCGTCTGAAACTCCAATTCCAGGAGAGCTCAGTTCCAGGGAACTCGAGACCCTCTTCTGACCTCCGCCGGGCATTGCACAGACACTGGTGTGCACAGACCTGCATGCAGAACAATACATTCATACCACATTATAGGAAATAAATAAATAAATAACATAAATAATAAATAAATACAAAAATAAAAAAAAAAAAATGCTGGGGCTGGAGAGATAGCCTCAGAGGTTAAGTAGGACCCAACTGCTCTTGCAGAGGACCCGGTTCGATTCTCGATTCCCAGCACCCACATGGTGGCTAAGAACCATCTTTAACTCCAGTTCCAGGGGAATCCGACACCCTCTTCTGACCTCTGCAGCGTTGCATGACACAGGTGCACCTACCCACATGCAGACAGTACACTCATACATATGAAATAATAAATAAAAATAAATAAATAAATAAATAAATAAATAAATAATAGGACTGGCCAGGCATGGTAGTGCAATGCTTGTAACCCCAACAATTGGGAAGTAGATACAGAAGAATCAAGGGTTGAAGGTGGGGCCGTGAGATGGCTCAGTGGGTAGAGTGCTTATATACAGACCTGACTACCTTGATACAATCCCCAGAGTCTAGAAGATAGCAAGAAAAAAAAAACTCCAGAGAGAGAGAGAAAATTAATTTTAAAAGTTCGGACTAGAGAGAGAGAGAGAGAGCACTGGCTGTTCTTGCAGAAGACCTGGATTTGAACCCCAGCACCCACATATTAGCTAATAATCTTCCCTAACTCCAGCTCCAGGGGATGCAATGTCCTCTTCTGGCATCGCACTACATAGGTTCACTTACACACATGCAGGCATAACACTCATACCGATAAAATAAAAATAAATAATTAAAAAATTCAAGGTCGTCTTCAACTACAGAGCAAGTTCAAAGCTAGCCTGGGCTACAAGAGACCTGTCTCCAGTACAAAATAGAGTTAAGAACGTATCTCAGAGGCCAGGTGTGGTGGCACACGCCTTTAATCCCAGCACTAGGGAGGCAGAAGCAGGTGGATCTCTGTGAGTTTAAGGCCATCCTGGTCTACATACAGAGTTCCAGGACACCTGGGGCTGCAGGGAGACCCTGTCTCAAAAAGATTCCCCCCCCAAAAAGAATGTATCTCAGTGATAGAGCATGTGACTAGGATCCATGAGGGCCTAGGTTCAGTTCCCAGTAGCACACATAAATGACCTTTCACCATATATGGTGGCACATGCCTTTATTCCCAGTACTCAGAGCAGAGGCAGACGTAACTCTGTGAGTTCAAGGCCAGTCTACAGAGTGAGTTCCAGGCCAGCTGGGGCTACAGGGAAACTGTCTCAAAAACACCAAAATAATAATAATAATTCCACATTAGTGCATGGGAGCAGGGGATTCATTCTTCCTTTTTTTTTCTTTTTTGGGGGGGAGAAGACGGGTATGTGTGTGCTTATACATGTGGGTGCACGTGTGTGCCTGTGGAGGCTAGAGGACAACTTTGATTGCCATTCCTCAGGTGCTACTCACCCCTTCCTTTATTTTTGACCCAGGGTCTTTCACTGGCCTGGAACTTGTCAAGTAGGCTAGGCTAGCTGGCTGCCCAGTGAGTCCTAGGGCTCTGGCTGTCTCTGCCTCCTCAGCACTGGGATTACAAATGTGTGCCACCACCCCTGGCTTTCTTTATGTGGATTCTCAGGATTATGCTCAGATTCCATTCTTGTAGGCCACTTTACCTACTTAGCCATCTCTCCAGCTCTCCTCATTCTTTTTATATGGCCACGTGGTACATTCCATTAAATACATATATCAATTTATTTTAGTGTTCTATAGATCAACAGTTATTTCTCATGTTTCGTTATTTCAGATAATTCTGTGAACAGAAACTTTCCATGTATGTGATTTCATACAAATCTGTAAGATAAATAAGTACAGGATAAATTCTAAGAAGAGGAACCAGGCGGGGCGTGGTGGCGCATGCCATTAATCCTAGCGCTTGGGAGGCAGAGGGAGTCGGATCTCTGTGAGTTCAAGGCCAGCCTGGTCTACAGAGTGAGTTGACAGCCAGAGCAAAGACCAAAAAAAAAAAAAAAAAGGAACTGCTAGATCAATGGAGATTATGTATAAAAGTATAGAGAATTTAAATTTTTGCTGGGGGGTGGAGAGATGGCTCAGTTTTAAGAGGCCAACTGCTCTGCAGGGACCTGGGTTTCGATTCCCAGCACACATGGCGGCTGAGAACCTCTTTAATTCACGTTTCCAGGGGAATCCGACACCTCTTCTGACCTTGCAGCATGCATTGACACCGTACATGCACCAACCTACATGTAGACAGAGTACTCCACCACATAAAGAATAATAAATAATTTTGCGGGCATGGTGGGCAACACACCCTTAATCCCAGCATCGGTGAAGTAGCAGGCAGATCTTGTCAGTTCAAGGACCCGCCTGATCTATGTAGAGAAAGTTCCAGGCGCTGCGCTACAGGGAGACCCTGTCTCAAAAGACAAAAAAAAAAAAAATTAATTAGCTGCCTCTCTAATTATTAGACCTGTGTATAGTCCCACTAGCAACACAATAAGAATGCTTGTTAGTCCACTTGTTTACCAAGTCAGTTTATTCAAATTGATGGGTGAAAGTATCTCTGGTTGTGTTTTGTTGGTTTGTTTTTGCTTATTTTGTAGTTCATCTTTTTGTTTTTATTTCTTTTTACTTATATATTGTGTAGCAATTAAGTGCATTAAGTGTGTTGGCATGCCCAAATCATAGGATCCCCTGGACTGAGTTGCGGTTCTGCGCCATTGGTCTGGGGACGACCGTTTTGCAGCATGGGCTCTTACCGTAGCATTCTCCTTTTTTGTTGCTTCCATGTGTGGAAGAAAACAAGGGTTTATCTGTAATTGTAACTACAGGTGCCACCTCTCAGTCAGTACATTTATTTTTTTTTTTTTTTTGTCTTTTTCGAGACAGGGTCTCCCTGTAGTCCCCCGCTGCCTGGAACTCACTCTGTTAGTACCAGGCTGTCTGAACTCACAAAGATCCACCTGCCTCTTGCCTCCCAAGGCGGATCGATTAAAGGGCGGATCACCACCCACGCCTGGCTTAGGTTCAGTCATTTTCCTACACATATACATCTCGTTCTTCATAGCCTGAATACTGTGTTGTTCTACATATTTTTTTTTATTTTTTTTATTTTATTGGGCACGTGGTCCCCCTTTGTTCCAGCTGGCTTGAGCTCACTATGTAGAACCATGGGCTGGCCTTGAAACTACTAGAGATCGCGCTGCTCTGCCTCCCACGTGCTCGGATTTAAAGTGCGTACCCACCCCCTGGCCTATGAGACTGTGTTTGTTATCCGCCTCTGTGGGCTGCTGGAAATCTGCAAACCCAGGGTCCTCTGCCAGAGCAGTGCACTCTTAACCACTGACCATCTCTCCAGCCCTACATACATCTTTTTTTTATTTATTATTATTTTTTATGTTGTATGAATTATTGTCTGCATTGACGTCTGTCACCTGTGTCGTGCACAATTGCATGGATGGGTCAGAAGAAGAGCTGTGTAGGTTCCCCCTGGAACTGGGAGTTACCAGACGGTTCTCAGCCCACTGTGTGGTTGCTGGGATTAAACCCGGGGTCCTCTGCAAGAGCAGTGGCGCTCTCTTAACGCTAGGCCATCTCTCTCCGCCCGCCTTGCATTTCTTATGAATTGCAATTCTATTGACTGGCACCAAGGCAGACTCCATATCTTGAGCTTTGTGAATAGTGCTCACAATTAATGGGTGCACATATCTCTGTGTTGCTAACATGCATTTCTTGCCATATATATACACCCAGGAATGATACTGCTGGGTCACCTGGTAGTTCTGTTTTCAGCGTTTGGAGAAACTGCCATACTGTGTTGTTACATGGCCTATAACTTACGTTCCAGTAACCAGTTGTTAGGGCTCCTGTTCTCTGAGACCTCACTAGCATTTTCTAAATAAATCTCCATTCTCTCGTAGTTGAGAGGGAATGTCATTGTCTTTGCCATTTGTATTTGGCCTGATGACTAAGGAAATTGGAATTTTGTGCGAACAACTCTGCTGGACTATTGATAGCGTTTGGGTGTCTATCAAGATTTTATAATTCTTTCGGACTACTTTAGTTCTTTTTTTATTTGGGGGGTATGTTATATGTACTACCAGACGGCCAGCCAGAGGCCATCTAGCTACATGGAAACTTGTCCCAAGCATTGCTGGGACACACAGGCTTGTACATAGTGCTGGGATCTGCACCCCAGTCCTCGTAAATTGTGCAGAGCAAGCACTCTAATCCGTCTAGCCATCTTTTCTAGCCCAAGTTTCTTATGTTCTTTACATAGTCTATAGGATCGAATCCTTTGTGAGATGAGTCAGGTGGGAAGGACTGGCCTCCTCTAGGTTGCCTCATCACTCTGTTGTTTACTTTGCTGTACAGACCCTTTTAATCTTTAGATTTTATGTACATTTGGTTACATTTGGGCAGTAGCATCCGACAGTGCACATGTGGCCGTTTGAGGACAAACAGATGGAGGTTCAGTTCTCCCACAGTGGGTCCTGGGGTCAGCTCAAGTTGTCAGTCTTGGCATTATTAGTCCTTGTATCTGCTACGCCATCTTGCTAGAGCTCAAAACCTTTAAAATTAGTGTAACTCTGATCATCAATTCATGGTTATTTTTCCTGTGCTTTGGGATTCCTATCCAGGAAATCTTTACCTACCATTTCCTGAAGAGTTGCCTTTGTGTTTTACTCTCATAGTTTTAAATAAGCCTCAAATCTTTACATTAGAGTCCCTCTGTCTACTTTGAATCTCCTACATGGGAATAACCAGGGTGTTCACAACAGGTCCGTGTGTTACTTGCAGGCCTTTTGTTCGCTCCCTCATGAATTGTGAGGATGAACTAAAACCTCCTTTATGTCTGTCAGTGTTTTTTTTTTATAATTATATTTTTATTTATTTATTTATTTATCTTTATTTATTTATTTATTTATTTTATTTATTTTATTATTTCTTTTTTTGTCTATGTTTGAGACAGGGTCTTCCCCTGTAGTCCCCACTGTCCTGGGGAATCTCTGTAGGGACCAGGCTGGCCTTTGAAGTCACAAGAATCCACCTGCCTCTGCCTCCCAAGTTCTAGGATTAAAGGCATGTGCCACCATGGCCCAGCTTTTACATTTTATTTATTTGTTTTTTTTTTTTTTTTTTTTTTTTTTTTTTTTTGTGCACCCGTGTCGTGCCAATGCCGCGGAGGTAGAAGAGGGTGTCTGTCAGATTCCCCTGGAACTGGAGTCTCCTGGAATTGGAGGTTAAGATGGTTCTTCGCTGCCATGTGGGTGCTTGCTGGGGATGGAAAAACTTGGGTCCCCACGTCTTAAAAGTCAGGCACTCGGGGCTGGAGAGATGGCCCTAGCGGTTACGAGCGCCAACTGCTCTTGGCAGAGGACCCGGGTTTGGATCCCCAGCACAACACCATGGCGGGCTGAGAACCGTCTGTTAATTCCAATTCCAGGAGAAACTCCAGTTCCATGGAATCCGACCACCCTCTTTTTACCTCCGCGGCATTGTACGACACGGGTGCACAGACCTACATGCAGGGGACAGTACATTCCATACACATCAAAAATAAAAAAAAAAGCTAGTGACCTCCAGAGATTCACTCCTGGAACTCACTATGTAAGACCAGGCTGTCCTTGAATTCACAAAGATCAGCCTGCCTCTGCCTCCGGACTGCAAGGATTACAAGGCATGTGCCACCCCACCCCGGCTTTAAACAATATTTTAATAACATAATCAGCCCACATGGCACGAAGGTAAAATGGGAGATGAAGAAGGGACATATTCTTACAGTGCAAACTTATTATTGCATAAATTACAAACATCTAGTTCATAGTTGAAACACATCTATTGAAATCAAATTTTCAAATACCTTTGTGGTTTTGTTTTGTTTTTCATGTAAAATACATGTCTTTTTTTTTTTTAATGACATCATGGCAACAGACTTTTAACGAATGTTACATTGTTTGTTTTGTGGAACCTATTAAAAAAAATCTTCATTGGATAGTACATAATAAACAAAACATATCACTTTGAACATACTGTGATAGCCACTATTTAGAACTCGCCTTTATGTGAGCCACGGAATGAAACTTAGACTATAAAACAAAACCATTTTGTGAATTCTCGGGAGAACGGCAAACCACTGAAATTCCATACTGGTTTAATACAGCTTCTATAAAATACTTAAGTCTAAGAGCAAAGTTGTTAGGAACATAAAGAATATTTGTTGTTTAAGTATTGCTATGAACAGCATGTTGTGAAACTAAATGAAAAACATGTTATTGAAGTGTGCTGTGGTAACCATATTGATGTGAAAAACATGCTTACCTTTAATGTGTGCTGTGCAAAACATGTTGACCAAAATGTTGGACCATATGTGTACATTAGATAGAGGGAGGACACTCCCATAGAGAGCTATAAAACCAAAGGAACCCACAGGCTTCTGGCCTCACATCATCATCGCACTCCCAGCACAGTCCAGAGGCCCATCGTGGAAACGGCCCGCCAAGGAGCTGTCTGAACCCCTGTTCCGAATGCGAGATCAGGAGAGGAGAATATCCTCTGCTCGGGCCCCTCCTGGAGCGACTGGAGGACGAAGAGCCACCTCTGAAGGCATGTGAGGGATCGACATCGCTTGCTAGCTCCAAGGGACGCAGCCTGACGAAGACTCGCCCGGCTATGGTTAAGAGGCTCTCAAGCTAGCTAGAGATAGGTATAATGATAAGTTGTTATTCAATAAATAAGTTTGTTTGAACTTATAATACAGTCTGCGCATATTCTTGTCAACTCCTGCTCTCATCAAAAAGTTAAGGACTTCCTTCTGGGGCTGGCGCCGATAGCCTAGCGGTTAAATAAACACGCACGGACTGCTCTTGCTAGAGGACCAATATTCGATCCCCAGCATTTCAACCATGGCGGCTAAGAAAACCGTCTATACCCCACTCCACTTCCAGGAGAACTCCAGTTCCCAGTTCCAGGGGAACCCAAAACCCTCTTCTGACCCCCAAGACATTGCACAACATGGATACACAAACCTACATTCAAACAGTACATTCATACAATTACAAAGAAAATTAAAAAAATAAAAAAAATAATTAAAAATAAAAGACTCTCCTTCTTTCTTTTTGCTAAAAATGTCATGCGTAGATTTAGATGACTTCTCCCTCGGTTTTACCTCGGGCTTAGTTGATCGTAAACACTTTACTTTTAAAAGAGGGAAGTCTTTGGCACTTGCACACCAACGTCACCCGTGTTAATACTCTCGGATCTCCTGGCAATTCCTATAAATTTCAAATACTTTTTTTTTTTTTTTTGGTTTCTTTTTGAGACAGGGTCTCCCTGTAGCCTCAGGCTGTCCTGGGAAACTCACTCTTGTAGACCAGGCTGGCCCTTTGACGCACAAAGATCCGCCTGCCTCTGCCTCCCATTGCTAGGATTAACGGGTGTGGCCACCCGCCTGGGCATAAAGTCACATTCTTTTTTGATTTTATTAAAGATAAAAATATTTTTTAATTACTTTTTTTTAAATTTATTGCTGTATGTGTATAACTGTTACTGTCTGCATGCAAGGTCTGTGCACCCGTGTCAAATGCCGCGGAGGTCAGAGAGGGTTGATCGGGATTACCTGGAACAGTAGAGTCTCTCCTGGAATTGGAGGTTTCAGACGGTTCCCAGCGGCCCATGTGGGTGCTGGGGATCGAATCAGGGTCCTTTGCTAAGAGTGGTTCGGCGCTCTTAACCATAGGCCATCTCTTCAGCCCCTAAATTCAATTTCTTAACAGTGATACGGCATGGGCTGGAGCTCCTGCTAAGCCAGCCTTGGATTGATTTCTCCAGTTTATTTTGCACGTCAATCTGTATAACAATTTAATTAATGAGTGTCTCCAGTTCCATTCCCCCATCATCATTTCTGCAAGAATAAATGTTTTCCTAAGGTCCTGAACAGCTGAAAAGATGGAATTGGTTGTCTTAGGCCTAAAAAATGTATGGAAATGGGGCCTACTCAGAGTGCTGGCCTGGTATGTAGTATGGACACCTCTGACCCTCAAGGGGGCCCCCAAGTCACTTTACCAGAAGCACCTGTCTTGCTTGTTGTTGGCAAATGGGTGGGCCCGGCAGGCCTTTAATCCCCAGCATGCAGGAGGCAGAAACAGGAGGACCTCTGTGAGTTCCAGGCCAGCCTGCTTAACATACAGAGTTCCCACGCCAGCTGGGGCTCTAGGGAAACTGCTACATACAGGGAGAAATACATAAAATAAATAACATAAATAAATACATCAATAAATACAATAATAAGCTAAATAAATAACTAATAAGAAAAGGGGGAAGAAAAAGGGGGGAAGGAATTAATGAATAAATACAGAAGTAAGTATGTAAGTAAATAAATAACCTAAATCCAAGGCTAGAAAAATAAAGGCCATCGTTAAAGCACGGATGGTACTTCCCATTCTGATCAATGATTCTAAGCGCAGAACATATAGGAGGAGGAGGAGGCGGAAGGAGGGGAGGCGGAGGAGGAGGAGGCGGGAGGAGGACCCAGGACACAGCACAGTATGAAGCTGACCTACCTGAATGTGTGTAGGCTAAGCTCTTGCTATTATGTCCTTCTTACGTGTTCCTAGATACAATCTCCCTGTACAAGACTTAGAAATCTGAAGAGAGATGCCGGGCGTGGGGTTGCCATGCCTTTCATCCTGACTTGGGAGGTAGACTGGCAGCGCGGATCTTGTGAGTTCAAGGCCAGCCTGCGTATACAAAAGTGAGTTCTAGGACAGCTGGGTACAGGGAGACCCTGTCTCAAAAAAGATTAAAAAAAAAAAAGAAATCTGAAGATAGGTCAGAAATACACACAAAAAAACCCAAAAAAAAAAATTTTTTATGTTTTATTTATTTCAAATTCATTCTAATTATATTAATCTTTTTTAGTCAACATTTTTTTTTTTTTAATTTTTTGTCTTTTCGAGACAGGGTTCTCCCTGGAGCCCCAGCTCGTCCTGGAAGTCACTCTGTAGACCGGCCGGCCTTGGTTGAACTCACAAAGATCAGCTGCCTCTGCCTCCGAGTGCTAGGGATTAAAGGCATGCTCCACCACACCCCCGGCTTTTACGAAATCTTTAATTGAGGATGGAGAGATAGATTGGTGGTTAAGAGCAACCGACTGCTCTTGCAGAGGACCTGGGTTCAATCCCCCCCGCACCCACATGGTGGCTGAGACCTGTCTGTACTCAAATCCTGGAGACTCCCTTCCAGGGGAATCCTGAGACCCTCTTCTGACCCTCTTCTGACCACTGAGACATTGCACGACACGGGTGCACAATCCTACATGTTCCATGGTTACATTTACACCTACAAAAATAAATACAATTTTTTAACAAAGGGGACACCCCCAAACGCACCTCACATCCTTAAAACAAGAGCATCTTTTACTACCAATATCATCAGAAAAATGGTAGTAAGCACTAAAAATCCTACACATAGCGTCTACACATGAGTGCATTTGTCTAGCTGAAGGCTATAGGAGAAATACAGTGCCATACAGCGAAACCTCCATACAGGTTGGTGGGTCAGGGTAATGCAAGAGACTCCCAAAACAACACAGGTTATTGCCAACCGTCTTTCCAAAATACCTTTGGAATCCCAACAGTTTTGTGTTGAACTGAATCGCAGATTCTGAACCTTACAGAGAAAATACATCATAAAACAGTCTATTCCCCAAATGACAACGACAGTGCTTTTCTAGGGATTTCCTTTTTTGTTTTCTTTTTTCTTTTGTTTCTTATTATTATTATTATTATTATTAATTTTTTTATGCTGTATGAGCTGTGCCTGTTTGATGTAGGTTGGTGCACCCACTGTCGTGCAATGCCAGGAGGTCAGGAAGAGGGCGTTGGATTCCCCTGGAAACTGGAGCAAAGATGGTTCTTCGCTGCAGTGGGTGCTGGGAATTGACCTGGTCCGTGCAAGAGCAGCCAGTGGGTGCTCTTAACAGCTTTTGAGCCATCTCTCCAAGCCCAGAGACAACCTCTAAACACAGAGAAAGCGCTAAATATTCAAATCGGATTGATTCTGTTAGAACTAGATGTGAAAGGCTGGTAGTCTTGCTTCTAATTTAGACGTGAAGATGGCTGTGTTGTCCCACTGGCTACAGGCTGGGCATGGAACTTGCTGCGGGGGTGGGCGGGGGGGGGGCTGGTGGGGTGGGGTGGGCGACAGAGAAGGGCCTTTCAATTTGAGTTCAAGGTCAGCCTGCCCTGATAGGGATTTCCAGCAGGCGGGCTGGGACTACTACAGGGAAACCATTCATCTTTCTTTCCCTCCTCTCAACCCGTGCCCCTAAGGAGACTTATGTTCTTGTAGGTTTAATTCAGACAAGAGATTGGAAAGGAAAAAAAAAACCCTCCTCCATCTGAATTATTATAATGAAAACTCCCACCATAGCAAAGGGATAAAATTAGAGTTG
This sequence comes from Rhizomys pruinosus, assembly GCA_009823505.1. Lineage (NCBI taxonomy): Eukaryota > Metazoa > Chordata > Mammalia > Rodentia > Spalacidae > Rhizomys > Rhizomys pruinosus. Next base: position 737,061 of record VZQC01009412.1, read on the forward strand.
GTGGTTAAAACTCGCAGCTCATCTTTAGAACTGAACGGCCAGGGCAGGGCGCATGGTGCACGGCCTTAATCCTAGCACTCTGACAGGACAGAGAAGATGGTAGGCAGACCTTTGTGAGTTCTAGGCCAGCTGGGGCTACCTGGATCTCTTAACATAGTTCACGGGGATCTAGGTCCCTGTCTTAAATAAGACTAAATAAATAATAAATAAATTAAATAAATAAATAAATACAATTTTAAAAATCATTTAAAATTGTTCCAAACTATATTAATTTAGAATTTAGAGATGTTGCAGGGCAACTATGGGTGAGGGATACACAGAAAAAACCACTTTCCTTTTTTTTTTTTTTTTTTTTTTTGGGTCTTTTCGAGACCGGGTCTCCCTGTCGCCCCCGCTGTCCTAGAACTCCATTGTAGACCAGGCTGGCCTTGAACTCACAAAGATCCGCCTTGCCTTGCCTCCCAACGTGCTAGGATTATTAAAGGCGTGCACCACAAAAATTTTATTTATTTAAAAAAAAAAAAAAAAAAACCCAACAAACCCAAAAAGCCATAGCTGGGGGCATGGTTGCCCACAACTTCCTTCAATCCCAACACCCAGAGGCAGAGAGACAGGCTCAACACTTGGAGTTCAAGCTCAGGCCTGGTTTGGGTCTCCATGGGAGTATAGTATTTCAGTAATCTGTTATGTTTATGCATATGTACGAGTATACGAGTATATTGCCTTCATGTATGAGAGTGCACCCCTTGTCACAAAAAACTTAAAAAAAAAAAAAAGAAAAAAGAATATAGAACTGATACCAAATCATCATAAAAATCAAACAAAACAAAATCCACCCATATGTCCATGTGGGAAATCCTCACCACAACAGCCTTACGGACACCAACGGGGGAAGAAAACTGTCACCTATGTCTTTTCTTTTTTTTTTTTTTCTTGTAGTTTCTTTTATTTTTATTTTTTTGCTTTTCAGGACAGCTCCCCTGTAGCCCAGCTGGCCTGGTAAGTCCCTCTGTAGACCGGCTGGCCTTGAACTCCACCTCCTGAGTGCTGGGGTTTTAGGTGTGTGCCACCATACTTAGCAAGATGTCTTTCTTTAATTGTTACCATTTCCTTCTTAACTTTTACAATTCTTAATGTTATTAACAATTGCATGCAATTACTAACGCTACTCACAACTAATGCTACTAACAACTACTGCTACTAACAACATCAGCTTAGAAACCAAGAATATTTATACAAGTAGTGAGCCAATCAGCAGACAGATTATATAACATAGAGGACCAATCCATATGATAAGTTTTGCGTTTACAGATAAAATTTCTTTTTTTATTAATTTTTTAAAAATTATTATTTTGAGTTTTATTCTTATTTTTTTAATTTTTAAAGGGGTTCTACAACTATAATAACACAGGTTCTTTTCATATAACATGATGTTACTCAGTTTTGCCCATACTAATAGGTAATTGGTACATTTGCAATATCTATGTCCAAATTTTGAAAAAACCCAAGATTCCGATAGTCCAGTTGGTGATGCTGTATGCACAGGCATGTTGATCAATTAGGAGTCCAGAATATATTCCTGTATTCTCACGATTCACCCCTTATCCTCTCTGCGGCCCCTTACATTTTACCATGCCTCTTCTTCTGCAATTTGTTACCTGAGCTTTGGGAAAAGGGGCACAAGTGGGTGAGAAGGAAAAAAGTCTACTTTTTTGGAGTTGTCATTTTGGAATCTGTCTGTTCAGGTTGTTTCCCTTCATCGGTTGACAGCTTTCCAGTGATACCCCTTTAGTCATAGTAACAAAGCACAAAGCAATTGGATGTACAGGATTTAAGCAGTACTAATTATACTATTTTAAGCATAGCTGTGAGCATAGACACAATGCTTGGATGGTATGCTAATCCACAATCCTACACATTGTGGGTTTCTCTCTAAGGGTGACATTCTTATGGGGCTTATCTCTAACCACTAGCGGACAACAGCTTGTGGCATCAACAGTGGTTTCTTCCTCCAAGGAGAGAGTTATTAGCCAATTAGATTTGGTATGTATATAGACACATGGCTGCTATTGTTGCATAGTATCTACAGGCAGTTGAGGTGTACCTGATACTGAGGGAGAAGGGAGTCTTGCTGTCTCAGGGAGGCTAATATTTTGTTGTATTGCTTAGTGGCCTTTGGTAATGCTCTCTGGATTTCAGAGGCCAGTTGTATGCTAGCAAGTTCCGTTTCATAACTTTTTTCATGGCTCACACCAGGTCTTCGACAAACAGGGACTTACTGCCTTCCCCCTTGCATATATCCCACTTACAGGCTAAAAGCCTTTCTTTATAATTTGTGGGGGTGGGGGGGGTGGGTTGAATCCCCTAGCCAAAATCTACTCGGAGAATAATTCTTTGCTGATGTCAGAGCTTTCCGTAGTAATATATTTTGCTTAATTACACCGCTTATAAACACTTTACTATTAATTTGGTTCTAGATAGAGATTATCCTTTCAAAGTTTTCCTATGCCTATCACGTCCATTAAAACGGGTTAGTTTTATTACCTGTTTTTTATAGGAAATTACCACTGTTAACAATTGGCTCTAATTTACAGTTTGGGAATGATTTGCCATTACCATCATGGTTTCTTTTTCCTATAAAGGGAGAGATGGGAAAGGTTTCTCAGTATCTGGAAGGTAACCTTCGTTAGGGCCCATTATAAACAATTACCCCCAATAGGTTTTTTTTCGTTCAGAGAGAGCTCAGTGTCCTGACTCAGGGCAAGCCTGCGTCGTTCCTTTTCTTTAATGTTCAGATGGGTAGGCCTCTCTGCTGGAATTTCCTAGTCCATCCTGCATAGCCATAAGTTTATGTTTTCAGGCATTTAGACTGTGTATTTACCTATGGGAACTAAAATCTCCACCATCAAGACTCAAAAAATTGAAAATTACTCAATAGGATTTTGGAATTGGAACCCAGAATTTTCCATTTGTATCCCGAAAAGGATACTATCCCACCTCCCACCTCCATCTTTTTCTTTTTAGGTTTTATGTTCTTGACCTCCTATAGATGCCTAAAGTTGTATTACACATACCCAATAAACAGGAGCCAAGGCAAAGTTTTATTAAATTTACCCAAACTGGGCTTGGGAAGAGATGGTCGCCTAGCGTTAAGGCGCCGACCGCTTCAGAGGACCCAGGTTCGAGCTCCCCAGCACACATGGGCCCGATGGAGACCGGTCTGAAAAACTCCAATTCCAGGAGAACGCTCAGTTCCAGGGACTCCGAGGACCCTCTTCTGACCTCCGCGGGCATTGCACGAACGGTCGTGACAGACCGCATGCATGACGAGATACATTCATACACCTACAAAAATCAATAAAATTTTTTTTTTAAAATAAAAAAAATACAACAACAAAAAAAATTTACAAAACGGTTTCCCATTGCTGTAGTACTTGCTTTGAGCAGAAATTTCAGCTTGTCCTTTACAATGGCCCTACCAGGAATAGAAAGTGTAGATAATGGCTGTTGGAGAATTTTAAGAAAAATATAGAGGCCATTCATGTACCTTAACCCAATACAAAACAATTAACATTTTATAAATAAAACAATTAATATTTATATTCCCAATTCGTTCCAATTTATTACCATTTCCACCAAAAACTACACCTAAATTTAACTATCTAAACAATTCACTAAGCAATTAAAATATCCTATACTTTGTGTATAAAGCTTGGGCAGAGTTGTGAACCTGCTAAATAAATTTTTCCCAATAAACAATTTGCTCTTTAAAGCTATAGACGCGACGAGGATGCTACTGATGCGGGAAAGCAAAATTGAAGCTGAGTGCCTTTAAAGGCCGACAAGAAAAGAAAGTGTTACACTGTGCTGTTGTATAATTCAGAAAATATAGAGACCATTTGTGTACGTTAACCTCAAAGTTATTGTTGGAATTTTAATACAGATTACAAATAAGGCAATTAACATCTTATATTTTAAGTTAGTTTAAATGTATTACCATTTTCACCCAAAACCTACACCCAAATTTAACTAATCTAACATTTCACTAGGCCTTAAAATATCCTTAACACTGGGGCTGGAGAGAGAGGCTAGTGGTTAAGAGCACTAACTGCTCTTTCTGAGGACCAGGTTCACTCCCCCAGCACCAAATTGGTGGCTGAGAAACCATCTTTAACTCCAGAGTTCCAGGGAATCTGATGCCTCTTCTGATTTACATTGGACATTGATGACATGGTTGCACACAAACCGACATGCCAGATAGTACCTTTCTCACCACATAAAAAATATAAAACAATCCTATATATGTGGATAAAGCTTGGTCAGAGTTGAGTACCTGCTAAATAAATTTTACATAATAAACACTTTGCTCTTTTTAAAGCTATATGACTGGATTCTGACCTTCAGAGAAATCAAGTCCCATTAAATTATATGGTTTATTTTGTATTTGTGTATAAATCTCTAACTGAAATCAGTTCTCTATATAACTAATATTATTTTTTACGTTACTTTTTAAACTGCAAACTTACCGAGTGGAGTGGATTTTAATGATATCTTCCTCCAAGCTCTTGGCCTTCTTCAGGTCTGGCATGAAAACATGCTTTAAGGACTTTTCAGTCTCCGGCTCCTTTTTTTTTTTTTTAGCACAGCATCTCTTTCATATAAACCAATTTGCAAGCCAGTTGTGCCCCCAGCCCACACAGCCCAAGGCTCACATCCGTGGAGGGGCTTGAATGTTCAACAAGTTGATCAAATAAGTATCAGACTATATTTTCATAGTTTTACCATTCACCCAATCGCAGCCCCTACATTCTACCACTCCTTCTCTTCCACAGATTGTTCCCTTAGGCTTAGAGACGGGGTACAGGTGGACAAGAAACACAACAGTCTTCTTTGTCTGGAGAAGTTGTTTTTGGACTCTGATCAGTTCTGGCTGTTTCCTTTCTTTCATGCTGACCATATTTGGCCCCGGGATAAGCTTCATATCCTTTCTAATGAAGAACAAGCAATTTAGATATATAGGTATTTAAACTTGCTAGTACATATGGTACTGTTACTTTGGTATAACACAGCTGTTTGGTTGGTGTGTTCATCCCTGGATATTTTTTTCCCTGAGAAAGATGAAAAGGCCTTACTGTGGTTTATAACATTCCTAATCACTAGAGTGTATAAGCTTGTGGCAAAATCCACGGTTATTCCTCAAGGAGAGAGCTAATAACCAAATAAATTTGGGATATACAGGCATATGGCTGCACTTCTGCACAGTATCTCCAAGCAGGTGAGGTGCCAGCTATGTTGGTGGAGAGTCTGTCTTCTGGAATCACGGAGACCAACCATTTACTTTATGGTTCAGTGGCTTGGTAACAACTCTCTGTTATTCAGAGACCAACTGAATACCTGTAAATGTGATCTCGAACAATATTCCCCTGCTTATAGGTCATTGACCGGAGGAACGGGCCTACTGCCTCTCTTCTTGCAGATCTCCCAGTTTACAGGCAATAAAGTCTTTTACCTTTTTGGGGGGATGCTTGGGTCCCCTGGCCAACATCTCCTTGCTAGACTAAATCCATTGCTGCTATCAGTGTCTCCTGTATTAATATATTTTGCTTATATTCACCACTTAAAACACAAGAGATTTAGTATTTTATACTTTGGTTTGAATAGACACTCAATCCTTTTTACGGTTCCTATGTCTATTAGCCAGTTAAAGAAAGCCGTGTTCCAGTTAGAGGATGACTTCATTCCCACCATGTTTTTCTTTGTTCTCTGAAAAAGAGGTAAGGAAGCGTTCTCTCATGTTTGAAACGTCTTGCACAAGAAGGTATGTTCTTCGGCCTGTAAAAGAGTTACACTATGTTCCTCAAAGATGTTGATTGCCTGTCTAGCAGTATGAAGCCTTTTCTTCCTTTTAGTGATAAGATGGTTCAACTTCTCTGCTGGTATTCCTTGGTACAACCTACACGACGGAAGGCTGTATCTTTCTTTCTCAGCCTTTGAGTTGGTGAAGTTTTCACCTGTGGGAANGTTCAAGGCCAGCCTGGTCTATAGAGTGAGCTCCAAGGACAGCTGGGGCTACAGGGAGACCCTGTCTCGAAAAGACCAAAAAAAAAAATTGTTGTGTTAGGCATGGTGGTGCACTCCTTTAATCCCAGCACTCAGGAGGCAGGGGCAGGTGGCTCTGTGAGTTCTCTGTGAGTTCAAGGCCAGCCCGGTCTACATAGGGAATTCCAGGTACCTGGGGCTACAGGGAAACCCTGTCTCAAAAAGACACCCCCCCCACACACACAAAAAAAAGCAGAAAATTGTTTTAATCCCAGCACTCAGATTTCTGTGAGATGAAGACCAGCCTGGGATGATCTACATAGTGAGTTCCAGGCCAGTGGAGGCCACACTGTGGGACTTTGTCCCCCCAAAACAAAACAATACAAAACAACAACAACAAAATACCCACAAATTTTCTTTTTGGTCTTTCTGAGACAGGGTTTCCCTGTATTCCCAGAAGGCCTGTAACTCACCAGGTAGACCAGGCTGGCCTCCATCTCATATAAATCCACCTGTCTCTGTCTCTGAGTGCTGGAATTAAAGATGTGCACCACCATGTCTGGTCAAATTTTTTTAATATTTTATTTATTATTTTTATTTTATGAGTACAAATGCATTTGCCTGCATGTATATAAGTGCATCCATGTTGTACAATGCCCAAGGAAGTCAGAAGAGGGTACCAGATCCCTGGGACTGGACTTACAGATGATTATTAGCTACCATGTACGTGTTGGGACTCCAACCCAGCTCCTCTGCAAGAGCAGCCAGTACTCTTAATGCTGAGACATCTCTCCAGCCCCTTAGATTTATTTTTATATTTATTTATTTATTTATTTATTTATTTATTTATTTATTTTGGTCTTTTTGAGACAGGGTCTCCCTGTAGCCCCAGCTGTCCTGGAACTCACACTGTAGACCAGGCTGGCATTGAACTCACAAAGATCCACCTGCCTCTGCCTCCCAAGTGCTAGGATTAAAGGCGTACACCACCACGCCTGGCTTAGTTCAGTCCATTTTCCTACACATAATACGATCTCGTTCTTCATAGCTGAATACTGTTGTTTGCACATATTTCTTTTTTTTTTTTTTTTGAGACACGGTCCCCCTTTAGTCCTAGCTGGCCTGGAGCTCCCTATGTAGACCAGGCTGGCCTTGAACTCACAGAGATCTGCCTGCCTCTGCCTCCCAAGTGCTGGGATTAAAGGCGTGCACCACCACACTTGGCCTAAGATGGTTTTTATCCGCCGTGTGGGTGCTGGGAATCGAACCCAGGTCCTCTGCAAGAGCAGTTGACAATCTTAACCACTGACCCATCTCTCCAACCCTACATACATTTCTTTTTTTATTTATTATTTTTTATGTGTATGAATGTATTGTCTGCATGCACGTCTGTGCACCCGTGTCGTGCAATGTGGAGGTCAGAAGAGGGTGATGGATTCCCCTGGAACTGGAGTTACAGATAGTTCTCAGCCACCACGTGGGTGCTAGGGATTGAACCCGGGTCCTCTGCAAGAGCAGTTGGCGCTCTTAACCGCTAGGCCATCTCTCCAGCCCAGCCCCGCATTTCTTATGAATGCATCTATTGACTGGCACCAAGGCAACTCCATATCTTAGCTCTTGTGAATAGTGTCACAATAAATGGGTGTGCACATATCTCTGTGTGCTGACATCATTTCTTGCCATATATATACACCCAGGAATGATACTGCTGGGTCACTTGGTAGTTTTGTTTTCAGGGTTTGGAGAAACTGCCATACTGTGTTGTACATGGCCTATAACTTACGTTCCTATTAACAGTGTATAGGGCTCCTTGTTCTCTAGATCCTCACTAGCATTTTCTAAATAATCTCCATTCTCTCTTAGTTGAGATGGAATGTCATTGTAGTTTGCATTTGTATTTGTCTGATGACTAAGGAAATTGGAATTTTTTCATAAACTTGCTGACTATTAATATGCTTTGGTGTCTATCAAGATTTTTACATTCTTTGGACTACTTTTAGTTCTTTTTTTTATTTGGGGGGTATGTATATGTACATACAGAGGCCAGCAGAGGCCATTAGATACCTGGAAATTGTCCAAGCATGTGCTGGACACACAGCTTGTACATATGTGCTGGGATCTGAACCCCAGTCCTCGTAATTGTGCAGCAAGCACTCTTAACCTCCGAGCCATCTTTCTAGCCCAAGTTTCTTATGTTCTTTACATAGTCTATAGGATCGAATCCTTTGTGAGATGAGTAGGTGGGAAGGACTGGCCTCCTCTAGGTTGCCTCATCACTTTGTTGTTTACTTTGCTGTACAGAACCTTTTATCTTAGATTTTATCGTACATTTGGTTACATTTGGGCGTAGCATCCGACAGTGCACATGTGGCAGTCTGAGGACAACAGATGGAGGTCAGTTCTCCCCACAGTGGGTCCTGGGGATCAGTCTCAAGTTGTCAGGCTAGGCATCTATCTAGTCCTTGTATCTGCTAAGCCAATTTGCTAGAGCTCAAAACCTTTAAAATTAGCTGTAACTCTAATCATCAATTCATGGTTATTTTTCCTGTGCTTTGGGATTCCTATCCAGGAAATCTTTACCTATGCCAATTTCCTGAAGTGTTTCCTTTGTGTTTTACTCTCATAGTTTTAAATAAGCCTCAAATCTTACATTAGAGTCTCTTGTCTACTTTGAATCTCCTACATGGGAATATCCAGTTTTCCCACAACAGTTCCTTGCTTACTTGCAGGCCTTTTGTTCGCTCCCTCATGAATTGTGAGGATGAACTAAAACCTCCTTTATGTCTGTCAGTGTTTTTTTTTTATAATTATATTTTTATTTATTTATTTATTTATCTTTATTTATTTATTTATTTATTTTATTTATTTTATTATTTCTTTTTTTGTCTATGTTTGAGACAGGGTCTTCCCCTGTAGTCCCCACTGTCCTGGGGAATCTCTGTAGGGACCAGGCTGGCCTTTGAAGTCACAAGAATCCACCTGCCTCTGCCTCCCAAGTTCTAGGATTAAAGGCATGTGCCACCATGGCCCAGCTTTTACATTTTATTTATTTGTTTTTTTTTTTTTTTTTTTTTTTTTTTTTTTTTGTGCACCCGTGTCGTGCCAATGCCGCGGAGGTAGAAGAGGGTGTCTGTCAGATTCCCCTGGAACTGGAGTCTCCTGGAATTGGAGGTTAAGATGGTTCTTCGCTGCCATGTGGGTGCTTGCTGGGGATGGAAAAACTTGGGTCCCCACGTCTTAAAAGTCAGGCACTCGGGGCTGGAGAGATGGCCCTAGCGGTTACGAGCGCCAACTGCTCTTGGCAGAGGACCCGGGTTTGGATCCCCAGCACAACACCATGGCGGGCTGAGAACCGTCTGTTAATTCCAATTCCAGGAGAAACTCCAGTTCCATGGAATCCGACCACCCTCTTTTTACCTCCGCGGCATTGTACGACACGGGTGCACAGACCTACATGCAGGGGACAGTACATTCCATACACATCAAAAATAAAAAAAAAAGCTAGTGACCTCCAGAGATTCACTCCTGGAACTCACTATGTAAGACCAGGCTGTCCTTGAATTCACAAAGATCAGCCTGCCTCTGCCTCCGGACTGCAAGGATTACAAGGCATGTGCCACCCCACCCCGGCTTTAAACAATATTTTAATAACATAATCAGCCCACATGGCACGAAGGTAAAATGGGAGATGAAGAAGGGACATATTCTTACAGTGCAAACTTATTATTGCATAAATTACAAACATCTAGTTCATAGTTGAAACACATCTATTGAAATCAAATTTTCAAATACCTTTGTGGTTTTGTTTTGTTTTTCATGTAAAATACATGTCTTTTTTTTTTTTAATGACATCATGGCAACAGACTTTTAACGAATGTTACATTGTTTGTTTTGTGGAACCTATTAAAAAAAATCTTCATTGGATAGTACATAATAAACAAAACATATCACTTTGAACATACTGTGATAGCCACTATTTAGAACTCGCCTTTATGTGAGCCACGGAATGAAACTTAGACTATAAAACAAAACCATTTTGTGAATTCTCGGGAGAACGGCAAACCACTGAAATTCCATACTGGTTTAATACAGCTTCTATAAAATACTTAAGTCTAAGAGCAAAGTTGTTAGGAACATAAAGAATATTTGTTGTTTAAGTATTGCTATGAACAGCATGTTGTGAAACTAAATGAAAAACATGTTATTGAAGTGTGCTGTGGTAACCATATTGATGTGAAAAACATGCTTACCTTTAATGTGTGCTGTGCAAAACATGTTGACCAAAATGTTGGACCATATGTGTACATTAGATAGAGGGAGGACACTCCCATAGAGAGCTATAAAACCAAAGGAACCCACAGGCTTCTGGCCTCACATCATCATCGCACTCCCAGCACAGTCCAGAGGCCCATCGTGGAAACGGCCCGCCAAGGAGCTGTCTGAACCCCTGTTCCGAATGCGAGATCAGGAGAGGAGAATATCCTCTGCTCGGGCCCCTCCTGGAGCGACTGGAGGACGAAGAGCCACCTCTGAAGGCATGTGAGGGATCGACATCGCTTGCTAGCTCCAAGGGACGCAGCCTGACGAAGACTCGCCCGGCTATGGTTAAGAGGCTCTCAAGCTAGCTAGAGATAGGTATAATGATAAGTTGTTATTCAATAAATAAGTTTGTTTGAACTTATAATACAGTCTGCGCATATTCTTGTCAACTCCTGCTCTCATCAAAAAGTTAAGGACTTCCTTCTGGGGCTGGCGCCGATAGCCTAGCGGTTAAATAAACACGCACGGACTGCTCTTGCTAGAGGACCAATATTCGATCCCCAGCATTTCAACCATGGCGGCTAAGAAAACCGTCTATACCCCACTCCACTTCCAGGAGAACTCCAGTTCCCAGTTCCAGGGGAACCCAAAACCCTCTTCTGACCCCCAAGACATTGCACAACATGGATACACAAACCTACATTCAAACAGTACATTCATACAATTACAAAGAAAATTAAAAAAATAAAAAAAATAATTAAAAATAAAAGACTCTCCTTCTTTCTTTTTGCTAAAAATGTCATGCGTAGATTTAGATGACTTCTCCCTCGGTTTTACCTCGGGCTTAGTTGATCGTAAACACTTTACTTTTAAAAGAGGGAAGTCTTTGGCACTTGCACACCAACGTCACCCGTGTTAATACTCTCGGATCTCCTGGCAATTCCTATAAATTTCAAATACTTTTTTTTTTTTTTTTGGTTTCTTTTTGAGACAGGGTCTCCCTGTAGCCTCAGGCTGTCCTGGGAAACTCACTCTTGTAGACCAGGCTGGCCCTTTGACGCACAAAGATCCGCCTGCCTCTGCCTCCCATTGCTAGGATTAACGGGTGTGGCCACCCGCCTGGGCATAAAGTCACATTCTTTTTTGATTTTATTAAAGATAAAAATATTTTTTAATTACTTTTTTTTAAATTTATTGCTGTATGTGTATAACTGTTACTGTCTGCATGCAAGGTCTGTGCACCCGTGTCAAATGCCGCGGAGGTCAGAGAGGGTTGATCGGGATTACCTGGAACAGTAGAGTCTCTCCTGGAATTGGAGGTTTCAGACGGTTCCCAGCGGCCCATGTGGGTGCTGGGGATCGAATCAGGGTCCTTTGCTAAGAGTGGTTCGGCGCTCTTAACCATAGGCCATCTCTTCAGCCCCTAAATTCAATTTCTTAACAGTGATACGGCATGGGCTGGAGCTCCTGCTAAGCCAGCCTTGGATTGATTTCTCCAGTTTATTTTGCACGTCAATCTGTATAACAATTTAATTAATGAGTGTCTCCAGTTCCATTCCCCCATCATCATTTCTGCAAGAATAAATGTTTTCCTAAGGTCCTGAACAGCTGAAAAGATGGAATTGGTTGTCTTAGGCCTAAAAAATGTATGGAAATGGGGCCTACTCAGAGTGCTGGCCTGGTATGTAGTATGGACACCTCTGACCCTCAAGGGGGCCCCCAAGTCACTTTACCAGAAGCACCTGTCTTGCTTGTTGTTGGCAAATGGGTGGGCCCGGCAGGCCTTTAATCCCCAGCATGCAGGAGGCAGAAACAGGAGGACCTCTGTGAGTTCCAGGCCAGCCTGCTTAACATACAGAGTTCCCACGCCAGCTGGGGCTCTAGGGAAACTGCTACATACAGGGAGAAATACATAAAATAAATAACATAAATAAATACATCAATAAATACAATAATAAGCTAAATAAATAACTAATAAGAAAAGGGGGAAGAAAAAGGGGGGAAGGAATTAATGAATAAATACAGAAGTAAGTATGTAAGTAAATAAATAACCTAAATCCAAGGCTAGAAAAATAAAGGCCATCGTTAAAGCACGGATGGTACTTCCCATTCTGATCAATGATTCTAAGCGCAGAACATATAGGAGGAGGAGGAGGCGGAAGGAGGGGAGGCGGAGGAGGAGGAGGCGGGAGGAGGACCCAGGACACAGCACAGTATGAAGCTGACCTACCTGAATGTGTGTAGGCTAAGCTCTTGCTATTATGTCCTTCTTACGTGTTCCTAGATACAATCTCCCTGTACAAGACTTAGAAATCTGAAGAGAGATGCCGGGCGTGGGGTTGCCATGCCTTTCATCCTGACTTGGGAGGTAGACTGGCAGCGCGGATCTTGTGAGTTCAAGGCCAGCCTGCGTATACAAAAGTGAGTTCTAGGACAGCTGGGTACAGGGAGACCCTGTCTCAAAAAAGATTAAAAAAAAAAAAGAAATCTGAAGATAGGTCAGAAATACACACAAAAAAACCCAAAAAAAAAAATTTTTTATGTTTTATTTATTTCAAATTCATTCTAATTATATTAATCTTTTTTAGTCAACATTTTTTTTTTTTTAATTTTTTGTCTTTTCGAGACAGGGTTCTCCCTGGAGCCCCAGCTCGTCCTGGAAGTCACTCTGTAGACCGGCCGGCCTTGGTTGAACTCACAAAGATCAGCTGCCTCTGCCTCCGAGTGCTAGGGATTAAAGGCATGCTCCACCACACCCCCGGCTTTTACGAAATCTTTAATTGAGGATGGAGAGATAGATTGGTGGTTAAGAGCAACCGACTGCTCTTGCAGAGGACCTGGGTTCAATCCCCCCCGCACCCACATGGTGGCTGAGACCTGTCTGTACTCAAATCCTGGAGACTCCCTTCCAGGGGAATCCTGAGACCCTCTTCTGACCCTCTTCTGACCACTGAGACATTGCACGACACGGGTGCACAATCCTACATGTTCCATGGTTACATTTACACCTACAAAAATAAATACAATTTTTTAACAAAGGGGACACCCCCAAACGCACCTCACATCCTTAAAACAAGAGCATCTTTTACTACCAATATCATCAGAAAAATGGTAGTAAGCACTAAAAATCCTACACATAGCGTCTACACATGAGTGCATTTGTCTAGCTGAAGGCTATAGGAGAAATACAGTGCCATACAGCGAAACCTCCATACAGGTTGGTGGGTCAGGGTAATGCAAGAGACTCCCAAAACAACACAGGTTATTGCCAACCGTCTTTCCAAAATACCTTTGGAATCCCAACAGTTTTGTGTTGAACTGAATCGCAGATTCTGAACCTTACAGAGAAAATACATCATAAAACAGTCTATTCCCCAAATGACAACGACAGTGCTTTTCTAGGGATTTCCTTTTTTGTTTTCTTTTTTCTTTTGTTTCTTATTATTATTATTATTATTATTAATTTTTTTATGCTGTATGAGCTGTGCCTGTTTGATGTAGGTTGGTGCACCCACTGTCGTGCAATGCCAGGAGGTCAGGAAGAGGGCGTTGGATTCCCCTGGAAACTGGAGCAAAGATGGTTCTTCGCTGCAGTGGGTGCTGGGAATTGACCTGGTCCGTGCAAGAGCAGCCAGTGGGTGCTCTTAACAGCTTTTGAGCCATCTCTCCAAGCCCAGAGACAACCTCTAAACACAGAGAAAGCGCTAAATATTCAAATCGGATTGATTCTGTTAGAACTAGATGTGAAAGGCTGGTAGTCTTGCTTCTAATTTAGACGTGAAGATGGCTGTGTTGTCCCACTGGCTACAGGCTGGGCATGGAACTTGCTGCGGGGGTGGGCGGGGGGGGGGCTGGTGGGGTGGGGTGGGCGACAGAGAAGGGCCTTTCAATTTGAGTTCAAGGTCAGCCTGCCCTGATAGGGATTTCCAGCAGGCGGGCTGGGACTACTACAGGGAAACCATTCATCTTTCTTTCCCTCCTCTCAACCCGTGCCCCTAAGGAGACTTATGTTCTTGTAGGTTTAATTCAGACAAGAGATTGGAAAGGAAAAAAAAAACCCTCCTCCATCTGAATTATTATAATGAAAACTCCCACCATAGCAAAGGGATAAAATTAGAGTTGGTGGTTAAAACTCGCAGCTCATCTTTAGAACTGAACGGCCAGGGCAGGGCGCATGGTGCACGGCCTTAATCCTAGCACTCTGACAGGACAGAGAAGATGGTAGGCAGACCTTTGTGAGTTCTAGGCCAGCTGGGGCTACCTGGATCTCTTAACATAGTTCACGGGGATCTAGGTCCCTGTCTTAAATAAGACTAAATAAATAATAAATAAATTAAATAAATAAATAAATACAATTTTAAAAATCATTTAAAATTGTTCCAAACTATATTAATTTAGAATTTAGAGATGTTGCAGGGCAACTATGGGTGAGGGATACACAGAAAAAACCACTTTCCTTTTTTTTTTTTTTTTTTTTTTTGGGTCTTTTCGAGACCGGGTCTCCCTGTCGCCCCCGCTGTCCTAGAACTCCATTGTAGACCAGGCTGGCCTTGAACTCACAAAGATCCGCCTTGCCTTGCCTCCCAACGTGCTAGGATTATTAAAGGCGTGCACCACAAAAATTTTATTTATTTAAAAAAAAAAAAAAAAAAACCCAACAAACCCAAAAAGCCATAGCTGGGGGCATGGTTGCCCACAACTTCCTTCAATCCCAACACCCAGAGGCAGAGAGACAGGCTCAACACTTGGAGTTCAAGCTCAGGCCTGGTTTGGGTCTCCATGGGAGTATAGTATTTCAGTAATCTGTTATGTTTATGCATATGTACGAGTATACGAGTATATTGCCTTCATGTATGAGAGTGCACCCCTTGTCACAAAAAACTTAAAAAAAAAAAAAAGAAAAAAGAATATAGAACTGATACCAAATCATCATAAAAATCAAACAAAACAAAATCCACCCATATGTCCATGTGGGAAATCCTCACCACAACAGCCTTACGGACACCAACGGGGGAAGAAAACTGTCACCTATGTCTTTTCTTTTTTTTTTTTTTCTTGTAGTTTCTTTTATTTTTATTTTTTTGCTTTTCAGGACAGCTCCCCTGTAGCCCAGCTGGCCTGGTAAGTCCCTCTGTAGACCGGCTGGCCTTGAACTCCACCTCCTGAGTGCTGGGGTTTTAGGTGTGTGCCACCATACTTAGCAAGATGTCTTTCTTTAATTGTTACCATTTCCTTCTTAACTTTTACAATTCTTAATGTTATTAACAATTGCATGCAATTACTAACGCTACTCACAACTAATGCTACTAACAACTACTGCTACTAACAACATCAGCTTAGAAACCAAGAATATTTATACAAGTAGTGAGCCAATCAGCAGACAGATTATATAACATAGAGGACCAATCCATATGATAAGTTTTGCGTTTACAGATAAAATTTCTTTTTTTATTAATTTTTTAAAAATTATTATTTTGAGTTTTATTCTTATTTTTTTAATTTTTAAAGGGGTTCTACAACTATAATAACACAGGTTCTTTTCATATAACATGATGTTACTCAGTTTTGCCCATACTAATAGGTAATTGGTACATTTGCAATATCTATGTCCAAATTTTGAAAAAACCCAAGATTCCGATAGTCCAGTTGGTGATGCTGTATGCACAGGCATGTTGATCAATTAGGAGTCCAGAATATATTCCTGTATTCTCACGATTCACCCCTTATCCTCTCTGCGGCCCCTTACATTTTACCATGCCTCTTCTTCTGCAATTTGTTACCTGAGCTTTGGGAAAAGGGGCACAAGTGGGTGAGAAGGAAAAAAGTCTACTTTTTTGGAGTTGTCATTTTGGAATCTGTCTGTTCAGGTTGTTTCCCTTCATCGGTTGACAGCTTTCCAGTGATACCCCTTTAGTCATAGTAACAAAGCACAAAGCAATTGGATGTACAGGATTTAAGCAGTACTAATTATACTATTTTAAGCATAGCTGTGAGCATAGACACAATGCTTGGATGGTATGCTAATCCACAATCCTACACATTGTGGGTTTCTCTCTAAGGGTGACATTCTTATGGGGCTTATCTCTAACCACTAGCGGACAACAGCTTGTGGCATCAACAGTGGTTTCTTCCTCCAAGGAGAGAGTTATTAGCCAATTAGATTTGGTATGTATATAGACACATGGCTGCTATTGTTGCATAGTATCTACAGGCAGTTGAGGTGTACCTGATACTGAGGGAGAAGGGAGTCTTGCTGTCTCAGGGAGGCTAATATTTTGTTGTATTGCTTAGTGGCCTTTGGTAATGCTCTCTGGATTTCAGAGGCCAGTTGTATGCTAGCAAGTTCCGTTTCATAACTTTTTTCATGGCTCACACCAGGTCTTCGACAAACAGGGACTTACTGCCTTCCCCCTTGCATATATCCCACTTACAGGCTAAAAGCCTTTCTTTATAATTTGTGGGGGTGGGGGGGGTGGGTTGAATCCCCTAGCCAAAATCTACTCGGAGAATAATTCTTTGCTGATGTCAGAGCTTTCCGTAGTAATATATTTTGCTTAATTACACCGCTTATAAACACTTTACTATTAATTTGGTTCTAGATAGAGATTATCCTTTCAAAGTTTTCCTATGCCTATCACGTCCATTAAAACGGGTTAGTTTTATTACCTGTTTTTTATAGGAAATTACCACTGTTAACAATTGGCTCTAATTTACAGTTTGGGAATGATTTGCCATTACCATCATGGTTTCTTTTTCCTATAAAGGGAGAGATGGGAAAGGTTTCTCAGTATCTGGAAGGTAACCTTCGTTAGGGCCCATTATAAACAATTACCCCCAATAGGTTTTTTTTCGTTCAGAGAGAGCTCAGTGTCCTGACTCAGGGCAAGCCTGCGTCGTTCCTTTTCTTTAATGTTCAGATGGGTAGGCCTCTCTGCTGGAATTTCCTAGTCCATCCTGCATAGCCATAAGTTTATGTTTTCAGGCATTTAGACTGTGTATTTACCTATGGGAACTAAAATCTCCACCATCAAGACTCAAAAAATTGAAAATTACTCAATAGGATTTTGGAATTGGAACCCAGAATTTTCCATTTGTATCCCGAAAAGGATACTATCCCACCTCCCACCTCCATCTTTTTCTTTTTAGGTTTTATGTTCTTGACCTCCTATAGATGCCTAAAGTTGTATTACACATACCCAATAAACAGGAGCCAAGGCAAAGTTTTATTAAATTTACCCAAACTGGGCTTGGGAAGAGATGGCCTAGCGGTTAAGGCGCCGACCGCTTACAGAGGACCAGGTTCGATCCCCAGCACCATAGGGGGCCCGAGAACCGGTTCCAAAAACTCTCCAATTCCAGGAGAACGCCAGTTCCGGGGACTCCGAAGGCGACCCTGCTTCTGAACCTCCGCGGGCATTGCCGAACGGCGTTGACAGCCGCTGCATGAGGAGAGTACATTCATACACCTACAAAAATCAATAAAATTTTTTTTTTAAAATAAAAAAAATACAACAACAAAAAAAATTTACAAAACGGTTTCCCATTGCTGTAGTACTTGCTTTGAGCAGAAATTTCAGCTTGTCCTTTACAATGGCCCTACCAGGAATAGAAAGTGTAGATAATGGCTGTTGGAGAATTTTAAGAAAAATATAGAGGCCATTCATGTACCTTAACCCAATACAAAACAATTAACATTTTATAAATAAAACAATTAATATTTATATTCCCAATTCGTTCCAATTTATTACCATTTCCACCAAAAACTACACCTAAATTTAACTATCTAAACAATTCACTAAGCAATTAAAATATCCTATACTTTGTGTATAAAGCTTGGGCAGAGTTGTGAACCTGCTAAATAAATTTTTCCCAATAAACAATTTGCTCTTTAAAGCTATAGACGCGACGAGGATGCTACTGATGCGGGAAAGCAAAATTGAAGCTGAGTGCCTTTAAAGGCCGACAAGAAAAGAAAGTGTTACACTGTGCTGTTGTATAATTCAGAAAATATAGAGACCATTTGTGTACGTTAACCTCAAAGTTATTGTTGGAATTTTAATACAGATTACAAATAAGGCAATTAACATCTTATATTTTAAGTTAGTTTAAATGTATTACCATTTTCACCCAAAACCTACACCCAAATTTAACTAATCTAACATTTCACTAGGCCTTAAAATATCCTTAACACTGGGGCTGGAGAGAGAGGCTAGTGGTTAAGAGCACTAACTGCTCTTTCTGAGGACCAGGTTCACTCCCCCAGCACCAAATTGGTGGCTGAGAAACCATCTTTAACTCCAGAGTTCCAGGGAATCTGATGCCTCTTCTGATTTACATTGGACATTGATGACATGGTTGCACACAAACCGACATGCCAGATAGTACCTTTCTCACCACATAAAAAATATAAAACAATCCTATATATGTGGATAAAGCTTGGTCAGAGTTGAGTACCTGCTAAATAAATTTTACATAATAAACACTTTGCTCTTTTTAAAGCTATATGACTGGATTCTGACCTTCAGAGAAATCAAGTCCCATTAAATTATATGGTTTATTTTGTATTTGTGTATAAATCTCTAACTGAAATCAGTTCTCTATATAACTAATATTATTTTTTACGTTACTTTTTAAACTGCAAACTTACCGAGTGGAGTGGATTTTAATGATATCTTCCTCCAAGCTCTTGGCCTTCTTCAGGTCTGGCATGAAAACATGCTTTAAGGACTTTTCAGTCTCCGGCTCCTTTTTTTTTTTTTTAGCACAGCATTCTTTCATCATAAACTCAATCTTGCAGGCCGTTTGTGCCCCAGCACTACAGCCCACAGGTCACAGTGGAAGTGAGGCTTGTTGTCAACAAGTTGATCAAATGAAGTATCAGACTAATCCTGTCATAGTTACCTTCACCCATTGCAGCCCTACATTCTACCCCTCCTTCTCTTCCACAGTTTGTTCCCTAGGCTTAGAAAAGGGGTAAGGTGGATGAAGAGGAAACAACAGTCCACTCTCTTTGTCTGGGATGTTGATTTTGGACTCTTGATCCAGTTCTGGCTCGTTTCACCTTTCTTGCGAGCTACCAGTATTTGACCGGGAATAACGCTTTCATCATCTCAATGAAGAACAGCAATTTAATATATAGGCTATTTAGCAGCACTTGCTAGTACTATGGTATGTTACTTTGCAAACACACTGTTTGGATGTGTTACATCCTGGATATTAATTTTCCCCCTGTTAAAATGATGAAAAGGCCTTACTGATGGCTTTATAACATTCCTAACACTAGAGGTGTTAAGCTTGTCTGGCACAGATCCATGGTTATTTCCCAAGGGAGCATAGCAATAACCAATATGGAATTTGGGATATACAGGCATATGGCTGCACTTCTGCACAGTATCTCCAAGCAGGTGAGGTGCCAGCTATGTTGGTGGAGAGTCTGTCTTCTGGAATCACGGAGACCAACCATTTACTTTATGGTTCAGTGGCTTGGTAACAACTCTCTGTTATTCAGAGACCAACTGAATACCTGTAAATGTGATCTCGAACAATATTCCCCTGCTTATAGGTCATTGACCGGAGGAACGGGCCTACTGCCTCTCTTCTTGCAGATCTCCCAGTTTACAGGCAATAAAGTCTTTTACCTTTTTGGGGGGATGCTTGGGTCCCCTGGCCAACATCTCCTTGCTAGACTAAATCCATTGCTGCTATCAGTGTCTCCTGTATTAATATATTTTGCTTATATTCACCACTTAAAACACAAGAGATTTAGTATTTTATACTTTGGTTTGAATAGACACTCAATCCTTTTTACGGTTCCTATGTCTATTAGCCAGTTAAAGAAAGCCGTGTTCCAGTTAGAGGATGACTTCATTCCCACCATGTTTTTCTTTGTTCTCTGAAAAAGAGGTAAGGAAGCGTTCTCTCATGTTTGAAACGTCTTGCACAAGAAGGTATGTTCTTCGGCCTGTAAAAGAGTTACACTATGTTCCTCAAAGATGTTGATTGCCTGTCTAGCAGTATGAAGCCTTTTCTTCCTTTTAGTGATAAGATGGTTCAACTTCTCTGCTGGTATTCCTTGGTACAACCTACACGACGGAAGGCTGTATCTTTCTTTCTCAGCCTTTGAGTTGGTGAAGTTTTCACCTGTGGGAA
>VZQC01009415.1:17075-42701 GCA_009823505.1 Rhizomys pruinosus
TGAGTCAAGCAAGACTCCACCGTCAGCACCAGCTACACCTCACCTGCCTGGAAATACTGTGCAGCAGAGGCAGCCATGTGCCTGTATATCCCAAATCTAATTGGCTATTGGCTCTCTCCTTGGAGGAATAACCCATGGCTGATGCCACAAGCTTACATCCTCTAATGGTCAGGAGATGTTATAAGCCACAGTAAGACCCTGTCATATTTAACAGAAAAAAAAATGTAATTCATGGATTAACGTACCATCCAAACATCTGTGTCTATACCAAAGTAATCTATGATAACATTTAAATACCTATTTAAATACCTATTTAAATGTTATCATAGATTACTATTTAAATATCTATATATCTAATACATAGTACTATTTAAATGCCTATATATCTAATTGCTTGTGCTTCATTAGTAGGATCTAAAGGTTATTCCTGGACAAACTGTCAGCCCATGAAAGGAAACAGCCAGAATTGACCAGAGTCCAAGACAAGAGCTCCAGAGAAAGTAGACTGTTTTGCTTCTCATCCACCTGTGCCCCTTTTCTAAGCCTAGGGAACAATATGCGGAAGAGGGGGTGTGGTAGAATGTAAGGGCTGCAATTGGGGTGAATGGTGAAACTATAGCAATATAGCCTGGACAATCATTTAATCAACTTGATTGAACATACAGGCCCCCCCTTGCTGGATGGTGGGACCAAGGGGCTATGTGGGTTTGGGCACAACTGCTTGCAAATTGGTTTTACATGAAGGATGCTCGTACTCATAAATTATCACTTATTGCTAAAAAATGAAAAAAAATGAGAGAAAGTTGCAGGACAGTTATGGCAGAATGCATGATCTGAGATGGGATGGGGTGGGGTGGGAGGAAGGGAAGGAGAAATATGCCTGAACTGAATTGGAAAATGATGTATGAAATACACAAAGCATCAATAAAAAAAAGAGTGGAAAAAAAAAAAAACAACACAAGTGCTGGGAAGATCAGTCTTCTGAAAAAGCAGTATTCTCAAAGGCTAACCCATGTGTCAAGCCCCTCATCAATAGTTTAATTTAAGGAGGTGTCAGGCAGCAGTTTAGGTGTACACCTGTCATCCCAACATTAGAGAACTCAAGTCATGAGGATGAGAATTTCAAGACCATCCTCTATGGAGCACCCAGTTTGAAACCAGTTTGGGTTATTTAAAACCTGGTCTTAAAGAACAAAATGTGTGTAGTTTTTCCTACCATTTTTTTGTCTTGAACTAGTGGATTCCTTCCTACATTACAGCTGAATCTTCATCAACTTAATAATAGAGCTAGACATTTTTTTGTTGTTTTTAAATTTTTCTTTAAAAATTATTCTTGCCAGTGTGGAAGTACTCACCTTCAATACCAGGATTTGGGAGACAGATGCAGGTGGACGCCTTTGGACTCTGGGAGGCCAGCCTGGTCTACATAGCAAGTTCCAGGGCAGCCAGGGCTACAAAGAGACCCTGTCTCAAAAAAGAACAAAAAATATATTATTCTAAAATTTTATGTATGTTAGTGTTTTACCTGCCTGTATGTCAGTGCACTTATGTTGTGCAGTGCCTGAAGAGGCAAGAAGATGGTGTCTGATGCTGTTGTATTGGGGTTACAAATGGTTGTTAGCAGCATGTGGGTGTTGGGAACTGAAATCAGGTCCTCTACAAGAGCAGACAGTGCCCTCAATATCTGACAAACCTCTCCAGCTTCTGGACTTAAAACATTTAAGAAGGAATTTTGAACCATTCCTTCGATTTGTCGACATTAAATAGGACATGTGTCTACATGTAATTCTTTTAATTTATTTTATTTTCATATGTGTATGAATGTACTGTCTGCATGCAGGTTTGTGCACCCGTGTCAGGCAATGCTGAGGTCAGAAGAGGGGGATGGATTCCCCTGGAACTGGAGTTAAAGACGGTTTTCAGCAGCCATGTGGGTTCTGAGGATCGAACCCGGCTCCTCTACAAGAGCAGTCAGCGCTCCAGCAACATATATGTAACTCTTCAGGTGTTATCCTTCTAGGTACAAGGTGAAAATAGTCAACAACTTCTGGGATCTCCCAGAAAAAAAAGCTGCCTTAACCTGCAATCAAGTCATACTATTTTGTTTATTTTGTGTTTGCATACATGCATGAGACATTTGGCTCATGTGGACATCACAGGACAAGCTGAGGCTACTGGTTCTCTCCTGGAACATGTGGCATGGAGATCAAAGTCAGGTTGTCAGGCTTGAAGGCAAATACTTTACCCTTGAGACCTCTTGGGGCCCTAGCTTGTCATTCTTATTTCAGTTTCCATTGAGCTGGTGCCGTCTACTCAGGGTCAGAGAGGATGGAACCAGAATTTCTGGCACATCAGAGGCACTCTTGCATGAATCGACAATCAGGTTCACAGAGACGGGCCAGGTTTCATAGTCACCCACCAGCTTTTTGCTGTCTTAGGCTGTGGATCCAGGAGAGTGTCAGCCTTGTCTTCCCACGTGATGACTCACTGCTGCTGGGGGACTATAGTAAGGTCTCAAGTGTCCAGAAAGCCAGAAATGGTGGGTGTGCAGCTTCCTGTCCAAAAAAAATGTGTGCAGTTTGGGCTCCCACCTTGATTTGCTGGACTCAGGGACTGCTTCCTGTCTGAGTTCATGCTTCCTCCCCAAATCCTGGAGTTGGAAATTATACAGGGCCATCCAGTGTGGTGGCACAGGCCTTAAATCCTAGCACTTGGGAGGCAGAGGCAGGCAGATCTCTGTGAGGTTGAGGCAAGCCTGGTCTCCATAACCTGTTTCAAGACAGCTGTGTTTATAAGGAGACACTGTCTCAAAAGACCAATAAAAGGATGGAAGGAAGGAAGGAAGGAAGGAAGGAAGGAAGGAAGGAAGGAAGGGAAAATAAGGAAGGAAGAAGGAAATTACACAGGGAATGTTAAGATTTTATGATGTTATTTCTACTTGTTTTCTTTTTTTTTTTTTTTCCACTGACAAAATTTACCATATAACCATGGCTGGACCTAAAGTCACAGACATTTTGCTTCCAGAGAAGTGGGATTTAAGGCGTGAACCCCCAGTATGCATGGTTTATTTCTACTTTGAATGAAATGTATATGTATGGATAATTCTTAATCTGATAGACAAGGTATAAACATTTTCAACAGGGTTGGGGTTCCCATAGGAAGTCCTTCATTAAAACACAAGGAGGCAGGGGCTGGGGACAAGTACTGTGGGTTCATATGTTCATACTCCCCTGATATCCAGACAGCAGGATTTCCTGTGTTCATCGCCCACCTCTAGCTCTTCCAGTCTTTCTCACCCTCCTTTCCTCAATGAATCTCAAGTCTTGGGAGAAGGAGGATGCTAGCATCCCTTTTAGAGCTGAGGACTAGATAGTCTTTTATTTTCTGCACACTGACCATTTGTGAGTCTCTGTGTTAGTCTCTATGTGGTACAACAAGAACCTTTTTGGTGAGAGTTGAGGAATGTGCTAATCTAAAGGTATATTGATAAGTCACAGTCAGTTTGATATAATGTCTATCAGAATGATAGTAGTAGATTCTGTCTTATGGCCTGTGTTTGGTCTGGCCACAACTTTTTGCCCTCAAAAGTGTCACATATGGACTCTATTGTGAGGCCAGCAATAAGTTCAATTAGGTGCTTGGTTATTCCTATAAATGGAATACCATTCCATCATTTGTCATATTTATTACTTTATGTGAATGAGTGTTTTCCTACATGGATGTAACTGCACCCCGTGTGTGCAATGCCAGAGGAAGGGGTCGGATTCCCAGAACTGGAATTGCAGATGGCTGTTTGCTGCCATATGATTGCTAGGAATTGAACTCAGTTCTTCTGGAAGAACATCAAGTGTCCTTAACCACTGTGCCATCTCCCCACTTGCCCATTTTGCCAAGCCAGTGTTACTGAAGCTTGAGGCATTGATATCTGGGTGAGGTTGATTGTTCCCTTAGCTCTGTCAGTAACATGCACTGCACCTTCTAGTACTATGAAATCCAGGCAGCAGAGATGAAGCTGCAAGATTGGTACCAGTTTGATTTCTCCTTGTCTGTTCTGACACTCGGGTCTCTAATGTCTTCAGGAATAGGCTCTTTACATCATGTTCTTGGGGTCATAACCAAATGAAATGACAAGTATTGGGGTCTCTCTGGTCAACAACTCAATAAGAGGGAGTCCATTCCACTGGATGTCTGTTAGAGTCCAACTACATTTAACCTGTTTACAATATGGATAGAGCAAGCTACAGAGAGATGTGTGAGGCCTGGTTCCCCACAGGACCTGGCAGTTATGGCGGACATTCCAGTCTGGCACCTGTGAAGCAACAATGGCAGAGCACACAGGAATTTCCCACTCTCTCAGGAACTGTCACTCAGTGACCTCACTTCCTCCGTCCTGCCTGGTTGCATGCCTAATGTCCTTTAAAAGCCTTGGCCAGGCGCCATCTTGGTGCTGGCTCTTCTCACACTCTGAGTGCAGCCCCTACTGATTTCTAGGAAACCGGATCCAGTGACTAAGCCTGCTGTCTTCCTTTCATTTTGGGGTGGCGCCAGCACAAACCTAACATTGTTGGTGCTGCCACTTAGATCGCCAATCTGAGGCCCCCAGTAGGGCCTCCAGAAGACCAGCTACTGGGCACAGGCTAGAGAACATCCACAATCAACTCAGCCTAAGGTGCCATCTCTACTCCTCCTTCTCCTGCCCTATCCCATCTCTGGCCGACTGTGAGTGTGAGTTGGTGTGTGTAGCATGGTTCCACCACTCTGATGGGCTATGGAATCTGACCAGGTGCCAATATGCGATTCCCCTGGGATTGTTTCACCTAAGTGGTTGCCCACCATTGGGTGGTTGAGCACAGGGTTTGTATGTGTGGCCCTATTGGTAAGATTCCTTAAGCTGCCAGGAGGCAACTGGCCAGACAGGCATCTGAATGAGGGGAGGATTTTCCTCCCACCCCTTCCTCACTGTGGGACCTTGTGTGTCCTGCCCCCTCTGCCTCTACCTATACACATCTCAAATCCTGTCCCTCTGCATTCCCTCCCTGTTTCTCTCTCTCTCTCTCTCTCTCTCTCTCTCTCTCTCTCTCTCTCTGTCTCTCTCTCTCTTCCTTCATTCTCTCTCCCCTCTACCCTCCCCCCTTCCTTTTTTGGACCCAGAATTAACCAGATAACTGGGCTTGTTCCTAGCCTGTGGCCCTGTCCTCTTCCTGCTGCCAGGATGCTTGTGTCAGGACCAGGACTCCAACTGACCATTTTCCCTCCACAATCAAGGGTCACCACCCGTGCAGACTTGGGGATCCCGTTCTACACTCCTGGACTTGCGGTGGGACACTCCCTGACTTCAGGGAAGGGCCTCTGAGGCTGAGGCTCTGCTCTCTCCTTTTCTTGCTCTTCATGGGGACGTCCACAGACTCAAGAGGCCCAGGAGGAACATTCCTACTTCCCCCCCCCCCTCTCTCTCCCTCTCTCCTCAATATGGGAACCTCACACTCAAAGAAGGAAGCCCATGGGCCCCTCTCTACTCCACCTCCACACCCTCTCTAAGCACTATATCCTTGGCCCCTCCCTTAACTTTGGCTATTGCCACTCTTCTTCTGGACACTTCTGCCCCTATCTTCTACCCTCCTCTTCCTCCATCAGGGACCCCATCTTCTCAGAACCCTGCACCCTTCCCCATCTCCCATCACAGTTTGGTCTCACACCCATCTGGGTGGACGTTTTCTTCTCCAGGAGGTGGCAGGGGCACATGGCTTGGTCCAAGTTCATGTTCCTTTTTCCCTGAGTGATCTCAGTTTGAAAAATGCTTGGGCTCTTTCTCCACTGACCCCACCGTGTATATTCAAGTATTTTGTATGCTGCCCCACAGTTATGATCTTTACTGGCGTGATATTTTCATCTTTCCATCTCTTACTTCCAATAAAAAGGAATGGATTTGGGCAGCTGCTCAATCTATGGGGATGAGATCCATGTGTAGTATTCCTCAATACCTATGGGCAATACAGCTGTACTACACCAAGAACCAAAATTCCAACAGCAGAGGAACTGAAACCTGATATTTTGGCTGGGGATCATATGATAACCTTCACACAAGACAGTCAGTTTTGATAAGGTCCCTGAATTCATTCAAGAAAAGAATGAGAACCAGTCCCAATTCCTATATGGACTCACTCGGGCTCTTATAAGATGTACCTGCTATGACCCCGATTCTCATGAGGGCACTCATGTTAAATCACCATTGTATTCTTCAATCCACTCTGGATAGAAGAAAAAACAGTTACTAAGAAAGGGGCCAGCGACCCCTCAGGAAATGTCATTTAAAATTATGATGGCCAGGTGGAGCAGGATAGGGATTAATCACAGGCACAGCTGCTACCTCTTGGCCACCCCCTCAGGGCTCCTCCACTAAAGCTACCTTCTATGGACTCTGCCACCAGGACCTTGCTTCAAGTGTGGGAAAATGAGACACTGGGTCCATCCCTGTCCTCCACCCAGGACTGAAGGAACCATGTCCTGCATGTGGTGGAAGGGGTCACTGGAAAAGTGACTGTCCTATTGTGTCACTGCATGGATGATGAGTGTCCCCCATACACACACAACATTCTACACTGTCCATGATCTTCTGGGACTGAGGCAGCCCAACAACTCCATCCTGGGACAGCTCGCTAACCATCACCAAGGAGGAGCCCAGGGTAATGGCCACCGTGGCAGGTAAGGCCTTTATTTTTGTCATCAATACAGATGCCACATGGTCTTTCCTCCCCTCCTGCCCAGGAAAACCTTTCCCTCGCAGATCTCCATGGTGGGTGTCCGTGGGGAGATCCCCATCCTAGAAGCACAGGCCCAGTCCCTATGTCTTCTGGCATATTCCCCTCACCCACTCCTTCCCGACCCTGCCCTCCTGCCCGGCTCTTCTCCTGGGAAGGGGTCTAATGGGAAAGCTGCTGTTCACCGTATCCCTCCCTTCCCCCTCTCCAATTTTCCTCCTCACTTGTATCTCTGCACAGAAACCTCAACCTCGCTCTTGGCCACTCCCAGCCACTGAGTCGATCATTCAGTATGGGACACTTCTACCCCAGGGCTGGCCTACCAACACACCTGATTCTCAAAGACCCCTCTGTTAAATCCAGATGACTAATTTGCCTGTAAGTGGGGGTTTCAGGAGAGAGTACCTTGAAGTTATGGCATTAAATTCCAATTCCGAATGACAAAGTGTGGTATTTGGCATGTCTTCCTATCCCTAAAAAGTCTTCTGTGTCTAGAGCCTGATGGCTTAAAAGAGACTGCAGCAGATTGAGGTGGACAGAGACCAGATCATAAGGGATGATAATGCACAGCCTCAGGAAACAAACCAGAGACAACTCTTAAAGGAATGATTGATTTTGCCCCTTTGGAAGAGCTGTGTCTCATTGTTTTGTTCTGTAGGCCCTGTTGGAAAAGGGCTTGACTGTTTCCCAGAGCAGTGGGAACAATCACAGTTCTAGTTCAACCAGCCCCTACCCCTGCTGAAGACTGAACCCAGGGCCTTGAAGCAGCTAAGCAAGCACACTTATCTACCACTGAGCTAAATCAACAGCCCCAACACTTTTCTCTTTACCAATTAATTGGAAAGACTTTCAGATTTACAGGGAGAGGTTGTAATAGTACTAAACATACCTTGTTGTTTGCTTCCCACTTGGATTTCCTTACTATCACTTTGTTTCTCCCATGCTTTACTATTTTCTTTCTTTCTGTTTGAATCATCTGAAACTTGAACACAGAAAGGCCGAATTACATAACCACAGTGAGTTTATCAACTTTATATTGATGCTCGTGTTTAAAGTTGGACTATCGACAACAGATTCAAGTGTTGTAACAATATCATTGCATTGGCCTTTTTAGCATCAATTGTGTCCAGTACAGGATTTGGTGTCTGATCACTCAGCTAATGTTTTCATTTTATGCTGTGATACCAGAGACTAAGGAATTTACAGTGGATATGATTTTCCTAATCTCTTCGTGGAGGCTGGGGAGCTGGCACCTGGTAAGGACCTTCTTCATGGAAAAATTCCCATACACAAGGGTGGGTTGAGAACAAAATATTAAACGTGTGGCCTCATGTTCTTCCATGATTGGGATTAATTGATTGATGTGTGGGGAGCCTCTTGACCCAAACCTATCATTGGGGAGCACATCCTACTGCTTTCAAGTTGGGGATTGATTTTCTAAGAATACAAGCTTTGTGCAGAACATACTCAAACAGTAATATTTCATCTCTATCGCTCCCCCAGAATATTTATGTCCTGACTAACAAAATGCATTTGCTACATCCTACTGGCACCAAAGTCCATCAGCACTGTATTAGTCAGGGTTCTCTAAAGAAACAGAAACAACAGGATGAATATATATATATATATATATATAACTATATACAATTTATTGATTGCTATATGATAAGTTCAAGGACTTCCAACAGTAGCATGCACCCACTGGAAAGGCCAACATGAGAATCCAGGGAACTGCTCAGTCTGTAAAGGCTAATGTCTCAGTAGTGTCCCATCCAGTGCTGAAGGCCCAAATGGGTTCCAGGAGATCTGCCGGTTCAGTACACGCTGGGATCCAAAAGGCTGATCACAGCAGCAAGACAAACTCACCACTAATGAGAGAGGCAAGCCACAGGAGAAAAAGAGACCAGCTCCTTCTGCCATGGCCTTAATACTGCCTGCCAGCAGAAGGTAATGCCCACATTTGGGTGGGCCATCCGGTTGAGGCAGTCCAATCAGAAGACCCCTTTTCTCTTATTTGCCTTAGTCCAGTCAAGTATGGTACACCCAGAATTACCATCACAAGTCCACCCTGTCAACTTGAGAACCATACAATAGGGCCTCTCTTATGTTATGCTTAAATGTCAATTGCAAATGAGACAGGGTCATAATCCACCTAACATGTTATAAGTATCTCATGTGCAATAGCAAAGCATTATATCTTAGAGTAGGTGGTAATGTCCTTGAGAAGAACTTAGTCCTTCAGTATCTAATAACCTAAATATGACAACACTTAACACATATCTCAGTTGCACATTCAAAGGGGAACACAAGTATCCACTTAATATACATACATATATACATATATATATATACATATATAAACAAGCACATTCTTAACCAAATAGGACGAAGGTTAATATCTATTATAATCCACGTTTCTGCAACTGGTCCCGTGGCTTCAGCTGATATTTATGACTACCTTCTTCTACTACCCATTCTGTATTTCCTCCGCCATCAGCAAGCACCTCTGCAGGTCTTGGCTCTTTCCCTGGAGGAGTGACCCATACCTTCATCCCTGAAGGGTCTGGGCCATTTATTGTCCTGTCTGGTTTGGGTTGTTGGAGTTTTCCATTGACCTTAATCATAGGACATGGTAGCAACAGAAGGCGCCCTACAGCATCTCCTGCCTTCCAGACATAATCTTCCTTGCCCCCATTGTGGAGAAAAAGTCCAATTTCCCCCTGGTAGAGGTAACACTAATGGTTTCCATTTGGCCTTTCCAACCATAATAGCCTTCACTCCACAGGTCAGGGAAACAATGTGGGGATTCTACCAATTTCTAATTATATCTATCCCAATTATACATTCTGGGACTGGGGAAATAGCCACAGGATGAGTTCTGGGACCCACTGGGCCCACCGTGAGTCGGACTTCAGCCAAAACTCCATTTATCACCTGACCTGCATAGGCCCCTACTTTAACCGGAGGGCCACAATGCTTTTTAGGGTCTCCTGGGATCAGTGTCAACTCAGAACCAGTATCCAATAGGCCTCAAAAAGTCTGATTATTTCCTTTTCCCCAGTGTACAGTTACCCTAGTAAAAGGCTTCAGGTCCCTCTGCAGAAGGACAGGAGGAAGGCAAACAGCATAACTCTTTGGTATTGTGACAAGGTCCTTCCTCATTGGAACCTGGCCACCCTTCATTCAAGAGGTTCTGGGTCTGTGAAATGACTCAAGTCTGGAAACTGGTTAACTGGGCGGGATTTGCTATTCCTGAAATCCAATGTTGACTTCCTGTCATTTGTTCTAGAGCTTTTCTGCTTATACAGATCAAATAAAAACTTAGTAGGCTTCTTATGTATTTGGTTCCTGGGAACGCCATGATTAATTAGCCAGTTCCAAAGATCATTTCCGGTCATGCCATTATAGGCATTGTTTTGCCTTTGCCCCCCATTATGATAATTACGGTAACTACGCTCATCTGGTCTTCCGCTATTCAGTGCTGCCACCCGACGCCTACCCTGAAGTCCTGTTAAACCTATTACGTGTACATATAATTTATGCAAACGAGCAACAACTTCTCTAACTGTAAGATCTGGCATAAGAAATAGAGCAAAAACAAAGCTCTTCAAATGTTCTGGTGTCTCTCTCAGTACTTTCCATCTTATACACTCAGTGAATGGCATGTCCTCTGGGTCCTCATATTGTAGAGAATGTGGTTTTACAGTTCGAATCCATTCGAGCATGCCCATCTGCCTGACCCTCACAATCCCTTCATCAATACTAAGCCAAGGAATATCAGGCATCTCTAACTCGCTGTTAGTAGGCCATGTTTTAATAAATACATCAGCCAACCATTCAAATAAACTTTTAACACCTTTTTAAATTTTTTTTTAATTTATTTCCATATGTGTATGAATGTATTGTCTGCATGCAAGTCTGTGCACCCGTGACGTGCAACGCCGCGGAGGTCAGAAGAGGGTATCGGACTCCCCTGGAGCTGGAGTTCTCCTGGAATTGGAGTTTCAGATGGCTCTCGGCCACAATGTGGGTGCTGGGGATTGAACCTGGGTCCTCTGCAAGAGCGGTCGGTGCTCTTAACCGCTAGGCCATCTCTCCAGCCCCTTAACACCTTTTTTAACTGCTCAAGCTTCCATGTTAAACCTAGAATCTCTACTCAGTGGGCTCATATCGATAAACTCAGTATGATCCAATTTTATATTCCTTCCACCATTATCCCACACCCTTAAAATCCATTCCCACACATATTCCTTAGGCTTCTGCCAGAATGAATCAGCAAACTCATTAATTTCTTTAGTGGTATAGTGCACCTCCTCATGGACCACACTTTCTATCTCACCTTGAGGGGCTTGCTTAGACTTCAATCTGGTTATAGGTCTAGAGGCAACAATTGTTGGGCCCTGAGGGACATCAGCTCCCACT
Source organism: Rhizomys pruinosus (assembly GCA_009823505.1). NCBI lineage: Eukaryota > Metazoa > Chordata > Mammalia > Rodentia > Spalacidae > Rhizomys > Rhizomys pruinosus. The sequence goes on from VZQC01009415.1 coordinate 28,256, forward strand.
GGGAGGGGGGATTAATTTCCTCAGGCAAGGGTGGGGAGGAGGGATCTGCAGGGTGTGGATTCTCTGCTGAGGGTGGGGAGATTAATTCCTCAGATAAAGAAAATCCCTCAGAATCCGAGGTTCAAAATCCTCATCATCATGGTTCTCCCACACATCTCCATCCCAAGTTTCAGGGTTCCACCCTTTCCCCACCAGTGCTCTCACTTTAAATGCTGACTCTCTTGTGGCTGGGAATTAAGTTTGTGTTGTAAATCAGCCAAACATATATTAAGGGCTCCTTAATATTTTTTCTGCAGCTTTAGCTCTTTGGCTGCTGGAGAGAAGATTCTCTTCCAGAGCACACTTGGAAACCTTTAAACTGTTTCGAATCTGGAGCTGGTCATTTTTATCACCGAGCTCCTTATTTTCCTCTATCAGTTTATCCAAACATGCTAGGAGCAACAAGGCAACATCATTATTTTCCTTATTTTTCTGCAATTTCTCAAACGGTTTATATATAGAGTCGCTAAATTCCTTGCTTCTCACAAGAGGTGAGTTAGGTGAGTCAAATGGATCTATCTTCATAACTACATCAAATAGTCTGCACCAAGGATTATCATTCCTCTTCATGCCACCAGGAAAGCCTTCAGTAACTCTAGGCTTCATTGAGTTGGAGAGCTGGCTCCAGAGACTACCAAGCCCACTAAAGAAATTCATCCTTTCAATTCTGTTTCTCTAGAACCACTTCTGGTACCAAAATCTGTATTAGTCAGGGTTCTCTAAAGAAACAGAAACAACAGGATGAATATATATATATATACATATATATAGCTATTGTATTAGTCAGTTTTCTGTTGCTGTGATAAAGAACCATGACCAAGGAACTTATAAAAAGAAGAGTTTATTTGAGCTTACGATTGGCGGTTCCAGGGAATTAGAATCCATTGTGGCAGGAGGCGTGGTGGCTGGATCTGGAGCAGCAAACCAAGGGTCACATCTCGCAAAGAGCACAGGAAACAGAGAGGACAACTGTAGACCACAGAGGCTTGTTAAAACTCACTAAGCCTGCCCCCAGTGACGCACTTCCCCCAGCATGGCTGCACCTTCTAAGACCTCAAAAAACAACGCCACCAACTGGAGACAAATGTCTGAATACTTACAGCCTATGGGGGACACTCATTCAAACCACCACAGCTATATACAATTTATTGATTTGTTCACGTGACAGAGTTCAAGGATTCCAGCAGTAGCTGCACCTCACAGGAAAGGCCGAGATGAGAATCCAGGGAACTGCTCAGTCCGCAAGGCTGGATGTCTCAGTAGTCCCAATCCTGTGCTGAAGGCCCAAATGTGTTCCAGGAGATCTGCCCATCTCAGTACATGCTGGGATCGGAAAAGTTGATCACAGCAGCAAGAAAAACTCTCCAGATGAGAGAGGCAAGCTGCAGGAAAAAAAGAGACCAGCTCCTTCTGCCTTGGCCTTAAATACTGCCTGCCAGCAGAAGGTAATGCCCACATTTGGGGTGGGCCATCCAGGTTGAGGCCGTCCAATCAGAAGACCCTTTTTCTCTTATTTGTTCCTTAGTCCAGTCAAGTTGACACCCAGGATTAACCATCACAAGCACCAACTCAAAAGCCAGAGTCTGAAACAGGTGTGGGTAAGAAGGATTGACCAATCCTCAGGCAAATTTCTTCTACCTATGACAGGACTGTTGAATCAAAAGAAATGACTTCCAAAATACATGGGTAGGACAGGTTTACTATAGATAATCTCATTCATAAAGGGAGAGAAAAAAAAAACCACAATCCCATGGCCGGAAATGGTGGCACATGCCTTTAATTCCTCCCCCGCAAAATATAAACACCAAAATAAATAAATAAATAAAATCAAAATCCCCTTCCCTCCTCGCATGTGGCAGCTGCAAGCATCTTTCTTTTTGGGGTGTGGGGGGATGGGACAGGGTCTCCCTATAACCCCAGCTGGTCTGGAGCTCACTATGTAATCCAGTATGGCCTTGAACTCACAGAGATTTGTCTGTCTCTGCCTCCCAAGTGCTCGGATTAAAGGCGTGTGCCACCACACCCAGCCTAAGATGGTTCTTACCCACCATGTGCATGCTGGAAATCGAACCCAGGTCCTCTGCAAGAGCAGTTGGTGCTCTTAAACTGTGGACCATCTCTCCAGCACCACAAGCATCTTTCATGAAGCATATTTCTTCTATTTGGCCAGAGGCAGAATAAAGATTAAAAAGAAAAGAAAAAAAAGATTAAAAAGACCACTCATTGCCATACTCTAAAGTCAAGCCTGATAGGGAGCCATTATAATAATAATTGACTCCTCTCACAGCAGGGAGGAAAGAAGAGAAGTACCTCACATCAGCTCCTCCCAAATATTGAATAACAAAAACTGGCTGGCTCTCACTAGGACAAATTAAATGTAAGGTGCTCTTTCAGTTTGTAAAGTAAGGCCCATGGTTGGATTAAGGGCAGAATCATTGCAAAAATTAGATGCAGTGCACTAGCCCAAAAGGTTGTTGCCAGAAACTGTGGGTTGGACACCTATGCTCACAATACTTGTAATACATAGTCTGCTGCACTATTGATCATCAGGGCAGTGCATATGAAGGCCACTAATAGTGGACCCATGGCTGTTCCCTTCCCCAGAGGTCTCAGGCTCTGCAGCTGTGACTCCAGTGCCTTGAAGTCCCGCCATGTCACCCTTGTGGATCAGCCTCCAGGAGAGCATCATACTCCTGGATTTCCTCCGCCCTTCCTGGATGCTCAGAGGAGCCAGCTTCTCTGCTAATGGTTCCTGGTCCATCCCTTGCAGTTCACTTGCTGGAACCCAAATAAGGCAGGGAAGACACAAGCAAACCCTCTTCCTATGTTAACAGGAGGTCTGGACCTTTCCTTGTCCTGACATTGGATGTTGCCACAGTACCAATGCTGACTCATTACGCCCTGTTACAGGGCTCCAATGCTTGTGGGCTGGGGTTATCATGTCTGGTTTCAGTATTGAGAGAAAGTTTATAGTAAAGAGTGCTCTGCACACTGCATCATGGGGAAAGGCATTATAGGCCTCCTCTTTCTGATTTGGTAATTGCTCCATTAAAGGTTTATGTATTATGCTCTGAATGGGCTGATGGAAGTAACAAAAAGAAAAAATAATAAAGTTCATTTGTTCTTTAAACAAGGACTTTGCCCTGGGGATTGTAAGGAATACTAGTTATGTGAGAGATATTCCAGAAACTGCAGGAATCATTTAAACTGGACAGTGGCATATGCTGGGCAATTATTAGTTTTTAATTGATGTGGGATGTCGATAATCAATATACAGCAAAGTAGATGTTGGCAAACGTTTGCCATGGATTCTACAGTCATAGGAGTAGCCATAACATAGTGGGGATAGGTAACCACAGTAACATGTAATTATCTGCGACATCCAAAGTGAGAATAATGAGTAATATCCATCTGTCAAAGAGCATTAGTCCTTAGGCCACAGGGGTTATTTCCCAAGGGCTGAAGAGGGCCTAAAGGCAGAAATGGGGCACAGGTCCTACAGCTATTGACCACCTGTTTGCTTTGACCCACTCTCAAGGAAGGAAACATTTGATGTAGGCTCTGAGCTGATTGATGGAATTGCTAGAGCTACTGAGTAGTTTCTGAATGGACAGAGGGCCACGAAGGCCACCTCTCTGCAGTCAGCCTATCTGCTTCATAGTAAGAGCCACCAGTGGCCCTGGAAGCCCACAGCAATATCAGATATGCTAGACCAAAAAAGGAGCACTTTCTTTGAGAGAAGGATGGTGTCAAGTGGTTTTGAAAGGTCCAATTGACACACAGCATAAGGCAATGAATGTATCATATAAGCATAGTATTTGCTATCAGTAAAAAGATTAATGGGTTCAAAGGGGAATAGCTGATAGGCCTCGTAGATGGAAAAGAGTTCTTTAAGCCATACCAAGCTTTAGTGCAGTGGGCAGAGAGATGGACTTTGGAGGATTCTTGCCCAATGTACACCAGTGCAGCCCCTTTATTGGAGGCATCAGTGAATATGAGGTAGGCCCCAGGGATAGCCTGGGATTCTAGGATTGAGGGGGACAATTAGCAGCAATTCCTGGAAGCTAGCCAAGAGCAAGTGGGCAGGCAAGTGAATGTCAACAACACCAGGAAAACCTTCAAGGGAGATAGCAAAAGGGTCAGTGTGCTGCATAGCTCAATCCAGGAGGCCCTTATGAAAAGGGAGAATCAGCTGGGCGTGTGGCCCACACCTTTAATCCCACAACTCAGGAGGCAGAGGCAGGTCGATCTCTGTGAGTTCAAGGCCAGCCTGATGTACATAGAGAGTCCCAGGGCAGTCACAGGTTTAGCTGCAGGTGCAGGAAGACCCTCTCTCAAAATGACACAAAATAATGAGAATCAACATTCAGATTCCATGTCAAAAAGTGGAGAGTTCTCTGGTGAAGCATCTTAATCATGATAGAAATGGCTTCCAGCCTGGGTGGGAGAGGGGTGGTGGGGTTTCATGGACTCTATGATATGTAGTTTGCAGCCATTCCTTAGGCTCATGAGACTGCCATATTGCCCCCATGGGAGTATCTCCTGGTGCAAGGGGAGGGAGCAATCAAATCTGACAGTGAAGGAGCATGGCAGAGCAGCATTGATTCTTTGAAGGACAGTGTATACATCTCAGGTTACATTGTGGAGCAAGGAAAGCTCTATAGGGCTCCTCAGGTCATCATAAAGCAGTCACATCTCCTTTGTGGAGATATGACTCCATGAGCCTGGACAGGTAATAGCCCCCAAAAGACTTTTGGAGCTGGTTAAGGGGCAAAGTCTTGGGGAGTTTAATCACTGGCATCCAAGGCAGAACCAGCCTAGTCTCTAGAATTGATACAGAACCTCATAGGGAGGGGTGAGTTGAATTTTCTCTTCGGAGACTTTCAAATGGACAGTCTCAGGGGCCGCTAAGACTTGTGTGAGCAGGGTGTCCAAGGCCACACTCTCACAGTGAGATAGGAGAATATCATCCATGTAGTGGATGATGTCTGATGCTGAGATTTTAGAAAACTTTTTCAGACAGATTGTGGGGCTATTTTTCATGCCCTGTGGCAGGACTTTTTATTGATATCTCTGCATATGAGAGGAGTGGTTCCTATGAAGGACAGTAAAAGCCAAGCGAGGTCCGTCCTCAGGGTGGAGGGGAATATAAAAGAAGCAATCTTTACTGTCAAGAATGACAATGTATTTGCCCACCGGTATATCTGAGAGCCAAAGTAGTCCAGGTTGCATAATTCCCATCTTTTTCACTGTGTCATTAATGGCCCTATGTTTATGTAGCATACAAATCTTTCCCTGCTGTTTCTTTTGAATGACAAAGGCAGGGTGTTCCAGGGGCTAACAGACACTTCAATATGCCCTGCATTAGTGGCTGAGAAACTGAGGACTCCAAAGCTGTAAGTTTAAACAAGGGACATGGCCATTGTTCTACCCAGATAGGAGTTGAAGTCACCCATTCTAGCTTAATAGGTTATGATGGAACAGTGGCCCTTAGAATTGTGGGTACTGGGAGCCTTGGTCTCGGTCTTGGGATCTATCACTGAATCAGAAGAGACTTTATTATCCATAGTTAGGATCACCACTGAGGCATCAAGGAAGTCCCTGCGTAACACATTATGAGAGAGGCCAGAGATAATTATGGGCTCAATGATCCCCTGTCCCCCATCTATGCCTTTCCAAACCATAGGTCAGATAGTTGTCTTAGATGTCACATTTCCTCTTACACCCTGGACCAAAGACCTTTCATTTAGTTTTCATTCTTTTGAAACCTCCTCCACCTTAATTATGGTTCAGTCCACTATAATAGCCAATGGGCATTTAAAAGGCTATCCCGTATATAAATTTTGGGTCAAGGTGGGGAGGGCATCTTAGCATTCCTGGGTGGAGCTGAAGCTGCAAAAGGGAAGGATGCCCTCAAGTGACACATTTGGCCACATCTCTGACACTTGGGACCATCTCCTAGGGGCCGGGGGATGCAGGGTGAAGGCAAAGGCCTGTGCCAAAGCCGCCACATCAGAAGCTCTCCTGCCGAGACTTTGAGTTGCTATTACCCAGTCCTTGAGCTGACTGTTTAGATGACTGTTTAACAATTGGCATTAGTGTTCTCATAAGCCAGCTCCTTAGTTAAGGCCTCACAGGTTTCCCCTTCTACTACCCCAGTAACTCATGTAAGGAACTGAGTAATGTCCTCCTTTAGCTGTTGATGCAGTTGGGAAAATGTAGGAGACAACCCCCCCCCATAAAGGAAGCTGTCTCCAGGCCCACATTGTACGGGAGCACACCTGGCCAGGTCAAACGTCTGGTTCTGTGTGCCACAAGCTTGGTCTACAAGCTCACGCCATAAACCACCTTCAACATGGAGTTGATGCTTAGAAATTTGTGCACCAGTCCAGCAATTGCTCTCCCCCTGCCATTCACATTGATCGTAAAAAAGGAGAATCACAGAAAATAATAATAAAAACTGTTTTGGCCGGGCGTGGTGGCACATACCTTTAATCCTAGCATTTGGGAGGCAGAGTAAGGCAGACCTTTGTGATTTCAAGTCCAGGCTGGTCTACACAGTGAGTTACAGACCAGCAGGGGCTATAAGGAAACCCTGTCTTGAAAAGACAAAAAAAAAAAAAAAGGAAAATCATTACCACAGAGAAGAAAAGACTCTATGCAGAGAACCAAGGGCACATTGGAGGACAATGTTACAAAGTTGCTCAGCCTGAAAAAGAGGCTCCCTAGAAGAGGAGGGCAAATTCCCTACTGTGGGTGTTCACAAACCCAGTCTCACTAAATTGCTTCAGGTCCATGTTTGGGTGCCAATTGTGGAGCTCCTGACCCTGAAGTTGAACATGATGAAGAGTGGACACACAGAGTTACTGCAATAACAACCTAGGGACCACGTCAGAGAGTGAAAATCTGTTTATTCTATGCAAGAAGCAACTTTACCGGTCTGGGATGGGCAGCCTCTACATCTCGTCCACTGGCCAATCTTAGATCTCCACACCACCACACATCATCCCAGCTCACAGTGTGTATTCAGAAAAAGGACGTGCTGACAAACAAGCTAACTGATGGTTTCTGAGCTTGTGCTGTCTGAAAACATGGCATACCCTGTATCTCTGCTCCACCTAGGATGCTAAGCATTGGTAGCCAGCAGACTCTCAAGATACATCTGATTCCAGGATTGCTGTCCCACAGCCAGAGTGCATGCTTAAGTGAGCGCATGTTGCTCTCCCAGGACAGAAAAATTACTTAGACTGTTGCACATACACATTAGCAAAAATATGTCATTCTAAAAATTGCTAGGCATGGTGGAAATTCTCTTTAATCCCAAGACTTGGGAAACAGTAGCAGATAGATATCCATGAGTTCAACATCTACACAATGAGTTCATGGCTTGGGGTTACAGGGAGATGCTGTCTCAAAAAGTCCACCCCACCCCACGCCCCCCAAAAAGAAAAACATTACTTATTTTTATTTTACAATTGTTTTGCTTGAGGGTATGTCTAATATGTGTGTAGGACACAAAAAGGCCAGAAGAGAGTGACAGAGTCAAAATGTGGGAGCTGGGAGTCAAATCTGGGTCCTCTGGAAGAATAGGAACTGCTCTTAAACATTGAGCCACCTCTCCAGCCCTGCATAAACATGTCTTTGTGGTCTTGGTTTAATTTTCATATTATTCAATTAAGTGTTATTTATGGTAACCCAGAATATGCCAACTGAGAATTTGGCTACTAAGGTACATTCACAGTACAATAGAGAGGATCAACACTTTAAACCTACAGTACACTATCCCCAGGAGAATATTACAAGTTCCTCTATAGAAAGAACACAACTGATATGAAAAAATACATGTAATTAAGTGATCCCACAAGCACACTCTCCAAGTAGAAACACAGTAAGAAAAAATAGCTGTGGATCCTGGAACATGCATACAATGCTAGCATATGTGAAGAATAGGTTAGAAAATATCTACATGTTTGAAACCAGCTTGGATTACATAGTGAATTCTATGCTGACCAATGCTACATAATGAGACCCTCTCTCAAATGGAAAACAGAAAACAGAGAAAAATTGTGGGAATGAAACTTTGTGTGTGGCTTAAAGGGAGAACTTGTAAGACCTGTCCTGGAATATCTCCAGTTATCTGATATCTCTGTGGGCATTCAGAGTTGTCTGTATCAGGAAGATTCAGGATATTACAATGATTCTTGCTTCACCCTATCTCTGCAAAGTTCCAGGACCCTTCCCTTGAGGCATTGAGCAAAACGTCACACCTCTAGTTACCTGTTGCACAAACCGGAGCTCTTCAGCCCCCCAATTAGAACCAAGGGGGCTCAACCCTCCCTTCTGCATGGCCCCCACTTCCTTACCCAGAGCACAGTAGCTTCCAATATATAGATCTCACTGACAGAAAATAAATGGAGTTCCTATCCTCCCTGGCTCTCTGAGTGTGAGTTCACTCATTTCCACGGGTGATCTCCTGCGATTTTCCCTCACCCTTCTTGCGGGAGCAAAGCCTAGAGACTGTCAGCCTGCAACCAAGAAGGGAAGGTCAGTGTGTGTAATTCGGCCATGCATGACTCAAAGACATTGAACAACGACAACTGGAGCCCAGAACGTGTTGCTCGACTTTCCACCAAAGGAAGAAAGAAACCAGGTATTCCTTGGGCTCTCTCTTAGCCCTTGATTTCCCTCACATGAGAGAAATCTTGGAGGGTTTTACCGTAGAGACGAGGAGATAACCCCCCAATCAGCATAGTCATGACCAGCTATGGTATATCTCCATGGAATTTAACTCTTTTCCCATGAGAGATCAATCTTTGCATCTACTTTAAATCTCTGTCCTCTATACAGCCAGCTCAGCACATCTCCATGGAATACTCTCTTCCCGTGAGGTTAGTCTTTTGAACTGTCTCCTTCCCTAACCACTAGCATTTCTTATCTCTCTGTATAAGTCCCTGTCCTCTACATGGACAGCTTGGCACATCTCCATGGAATTCTCTCTTCTGTGAGGTTAGTATTTTGAACTATCTCTTTCCCTAACCACTAGCATTTCCTATCTCTCTTTATCATGGGACAAACAGACATGCCAAAAAGACCCACAGGCTAAGAAAATAAAAATGCTCCTCAAGGGTCCAGGAGTTAAAATTTTCATTGGAGAAACTACCTCCTTTTGTAGTGAGACTCTTAACATTGCCCTGTGGATGTCCCCTGCAGACTTATGGAGTTCAGAATCCTGGACACATGTGGCACAGAACACTAGACAGCGAGAAAATGCTCCAGCATCTCTCACGTTCTTGCATCTACTAGGCTAGGTGAGACAATGCTTAGGGCCTTCTCACCAAACCATGCCAGGAAAGGAAAACAACAAAATTAAATCACAGACACCCTCCTCCCAAGAACCTGCTAAAATTCCCCTTGAGAACCACAATAAAATTCCCTCTGAAAGCCCTCAAGCTTCAGACCCAGTAAAAATAGAACAGGTTAATCAAAACATCCAAGTGGCTAGCCTTAACCTTTTCCCTAATTATCAGACACTCCCTCTCATGGGGCCGGAAACACTTTCACCTTCAACTTCTTCCCTCTCCGCTATAGAAAAACTGTGCCAGATTCAGGATAACCCAAATCTTCAACTACAGGTGTTTCCTGTTAATTTAGATCTATCTTGGGGTCATCCTCTAAACTGGTACCCATACCAGGCAAGTGAGTTGAAAGAACTCAGGCAAGCAGTCAGAGAGGATGGTGTCCAGGCACCATGGACAAAGTCCATTCTCCAGAGCATTTGCGCTTCTCTTAACACTCCACAGGACTGGAGAGATATCTGTAGATCTTCACTCCCAGGTCCGCTATTTTTACAATGGGAAGCACTGTACAGAGACAATGTCTCCAACAGGTTGGGAGAAATCAAGGACAACCTAATATAGTCTTTTATAAAAGAGAATAAAGAAGAAATAAATTCTTAATTAAAAAAGTAGGTGCTAGAGAGCTGCCTCACCAGTTATGAACACTGTCTATTCTAGCAGAGGACCAGTTCCAATCCCCAGGACCCACATGGCTGCTAAGAATTACTTATAACACTAATTGCAGGGATCCTCTTCTGACTTCTGAAGGCATTGCACAAAACAGGTACACTTACATACATGAGGGCAGTACACCCATACACATAAAATAAAAATAATAAATACAAGAAAAAGCAAAGAAGGATTGGGAGAAAAAGAGCAAAGAACAAGAGATAACACAATGGAAAATGAGAAAAATAAACTTAACATAAAAGGAATAAAAATACAAACACAAGACGTTTGAAAATCATTTTATCTGTCCTCCAATACTGAAGACTGTCAAAAAGTGGTGGGTGTTTGTAGGTTTTAGTTAGAGTTGTTGTAGCTCCTCCACTTTGCAGTTCATGGTTTGTTCTGGTTGACTCCAGGAACATCCAGGTTAAGTTAGCAGTAACAGACAGCATTAAATTAAGAAAATTGCTTTTTTGCAGGAAAGGAGCAAATATTCAGCTTTCATTTGTGGGCTGCTAGATTGAGAGGCCACATTATTTTTTTCTACAGAGGAAAGTCAGAGTCCAATACAAATGGTGAGTTCCCGTGACAGCCCAGTGGGACACATGACCTTTCCTGTGGGTCTGGGTCTAGGTCTGTGTCCATTTAGAACCTGAATGTAAATAAAGCACCAGTGACCTGTAGGAATGGAGCTCAGAGCTGTCAGTGCATTGTGCAGCTAAGCACAGTGTGAGGGAAGAACGTGCTGGAGTCTAAGCAAACTGCTGAATCAGGACTTGGTCTTACCATGCTCTGCACTGATTCACAACCAAGAGAGCTCATAATTCATTACACATGGCACAGCCACCCAGCCCAACGTGCCTTTGGCTCCTGAGCTCTCAGTTTTCTCAGTGATTCCACGTCATGCCCTGTCAATTTCTGACTGGCCAGTGGCCGTCTCCCAAACAGAATCGCTGTCAGTGCCCACAATGTCTTGGGATGTTTACTATTCCCTGTATTCATGTCTAAGGGCCGAAGGTGTGTAGAAACTACACTGAATGGTAATTGAGTAATAAATGAAATCAATTTGTTCTCTAAAGCTAGGGTCCCAGATGAAATACTGTACACAACTGAACTCTGGAAAATACCAGGTGGGTTTAAAATGTAGGTCTTCCCAGCATGGTGGAACATGCCTTTAATCCCAGCACTTGGGAGGCAGAGGTAGGTGGATCTCTGTGAGTTCAAGGCCAGTTAGGTCTACACAGCAAGTTCTTTTTGAGACAGGGTCTCCCTATTGCCACAGCTGTCCTGGAACTCACTCTGTAGACCAGGCTGGCCTTGAACTCACAGAGATCTGCCTGCCTCTGCTTCTAGAGTGCTAGGATCAAAGGCAAGAGCCAGAACATCTGGCTGCATTTGTATTTTTAATACTTTTATTGTTATTAAACTTTTTCATACATCATAGATCATTTCTCAGTCCAATTTAGAGTCATTTCCCTTTCCATGCCCCCACCCCACCTGAGTTCATGCACTCTGCCATATATGTCTTATATCTTTTTCTGGGTCTTTCCAGAGTTTTTTCCAAAGCAGAGGCTTATTGGCTTATTGTTTTGGGGAGATCTTCACTGTTTCAGTCCGGGATTTTCCCATTACTTTTGTTAATGTTGTTCTCTCCAATTTGTAATATATATATATATATATGTATATATGAATCACAAGAATTGCAGGATTTTCTTTTCTTTTCATTTTTCAGGCTAAAAGATGTCGTATTTTGCTTAATGAAGTGTTTGAACGCTCCTTCTTGAGAAGTCCAAACAACCATCAGTCCTGCCCTGTGCTCCACACTGGGGTCTTTGCTTCCCATGGTCACCCAAATGAGGTTCAGTAAACACTGCATCTTATCTTGATCTTCCTGTACTGGCCTCCATGATACAGCCTGGGTAGTCTAACAATGACAGTCTATATTCTGAATGGGCTGAAACCCCAGCAGTAGCTCAGTCCATAAGCTGGATGTCTCAGTAGTCCCCATCTGGCATTGAAGGTTTGGAAGTTTCTTGGAGAGACATGAGTCTTCAGTCCCTATTGGACTGTTAAAAAGCTGTGTTTCCCCGGACATGGTGGCACACACCTTTAATCCCAGCACTCAGGAGGCAGAGGCAGGCAGATGTTATAATATCTTCTAGTTCTATCCATTTACCTGCAAATTTCCTGAGGTCATATTTCTTTACTCCTGCATAGAACACCATTGTGTAGATGTACCACATTTTCTCTAGCCAATCGTTGGTTGAGAGGCACTTGGATTGGCTCCAGCTCTTTGATATAGTGAACACGGCTGTGCATGTATCTCTGTGCTAGGATGAGTCTTGTGGGTATATAACCAGGAGTGTTGTGGCTGCATCATGTTGTAGGCTCATTTTGAGTCTTTTAAGGGTTCTCCACATTGCTTTCCATAGTGGTTGTATGAGTTTGCATTCCCACCAGCAATGGATGAATGTTCCCCTTTCCCCACAACCTCTCCAGCATTTGGTATCATTTGTTTTCTTGATCCTAGCCGGCCTTATAGGAGTGAGATGATATCTTAAAGTAGTTTTAATTTGCATTTCCTTAATTATTAGCAATGTTGAACACTTTTTAAGATGTTTCACAGCCAACTATATTTCCTCACTTGTGAAGCCTCTGTTCAGGTCTTTACTCCATTTTTTGAGTAAGTCATTTGTTTTCTTAATTCTTCGTTTGTTGAGTAGTTTATATATTCTGGAAGTTAATGCTCTATCATATGTATCACTCTGTGGGTTTCTTCTTCACTTCCCTGATTGTTTCTTTTTCTTCTATCACCTTCAGAGTTTTCCAGTTCATGTTAAGGTCTTTGAACCATTTGGAGTTGATTATTGTATAGGGCATAGGCAGGGGTTTTACTTTGTATTTTTTAAAGATAGGGTGGTCCTGGGGCTGGAGAGAAGGCTCAGTGGTTAAAAGCACTGACTGCTCTTGCAGAGGACTCAGGTTCGATTCCCAGCACCCACATGGAGGCTAAAAACAGTCTTTAGTACTGGGTGTGCTGGTGCACGCCTTTAATCCTAGCACTCAGGAACCAGAGGCAGATGGATCTTTGTGAGTTCAAGGACAGCCTGGTATACAGAGTGAGTTCCAGGACAGCTGGGACTACAGGGAGACCCTGACTCAAAAGTACAAAAAAAAATAGAAATTAAAATAATAAAAAAAAAGAGATAAGGTGTTCCTGCACCCCAGCTGACCTGGAACAGAGATGATCTCTCACAGAGATCTGCCTGCCTCTGCCTCTACCTCTGACTCTGACTCTGACTCTGCCTCTCCAATGCTGAGATTAATGGCATATGTGACCATACCTGAACACTGAAACTTTTATTTTTTATTTTTCCATTTTTTTAAAACTGTTTTAAAATTATTTTTTAATTCACATTTGAGACAAGGTCTTCCTATAGCCCAAGCTTGCCATGAACTCACTATGTTAACCAGGAAGGCCTGGGACTCAAGAGACTTGCCACCCTCTGATTCCTGAATACTGGGATAAAAAGCATTCATGACCAAGCCTGGCTGACACATCTTTCTTTTTTCAATTATTTTTTAAATTTATTTATTATTCCCTATGAGTATGAGGGCACCGTCTGCTTGCAGACTGGTGCTCCTGTGTTGTGCACTGTTGTGGAGGTCAGAAGAGGGCATCAGATTCCCCTGGAACTGTAGTTAAAGATGGTTCTTAGGTGCCATGTGGGTGCAGGTAATTGAACCTGGGTCCTCTGCAAGAGCACCTGGCACTCTTAACTGCCGAGCCATCTCTCCAGCCTGACACAACTTTCTTTTTATTTATTTATTTTTTTGTCTTTTCAAGACATGGCCTCCCTGCAGCCCCAGCTGGCCTGGAACATGTCCTAACCACTAGAGGACATAAGCTTGTGGCATCCACTGTGAGTTATTCCTCCAAGGAGAGAGCTAATAGCCAATTAGATTTGGGATATATATATATAGACACTTGGCTGCCACTGTTGCACAGTATCTCCAGGCTATTGAGGTGTAGCTGATATTGATGGAGGAGAGTTGCTTGTCTCAGGGAGACCAATATTTTGTTGTATTGCTTTAGTGGCCTTTGGTAACGCTCTCTGGCATTTCAGAGGCCAGTTGTACGCTAGCAAGTGACATCTCATAACATTTTTCATGTTCACACCAGGTCTTCGACAACAGGGACTTACTGCCCTTCTCCTTGCATATATTCCACTTATAGGCAAAAGGCCTTTATAATTTGGGGGGGGTGGGTTTGAATCCCCTAGCCAACATCTCCTAGGCAGAATAATTCATTGCTGATGTCAGAGCTTTCCTGTAGTAATATATTTTGCTTAATTACACAACTTATAAACACTTTACTATTGAATTTGGCTCTAGATAGAGAA
>VZQC01009415.1:48443-83118 GCA_009823505.1 Rhizomys pruinosus
TATTTCCTGGTTGTTCCACTTTTGTGTATTTTTAAATTTTTCATAATCTTTATTTGAGTTTTTTAGTTGCTCTGTGTTATCTTCCAGATCTGATATTCTTTGCTCAGCTTCCTCCATTCTATTTCTGAGGCTTTTTCCTTTCCTTTCTTCTTGATTGGATGAGTGTTCTATTTCCTTTTTCATTTCATCCTGTGATTTGTTTAATATATCCATTACCTTTTTGAGTTTCTCAATCTCTTCTTTGTGCTCCTTACTTCGTTGGTTGGCTTCCTTTTTCAGTGTTTCTACTTCCTTAAGGTGTTTGTTTTTTTCTCTCTCTAGTTCTTTCTGGAGTTTGTCAATCCCTTCTTTTAGTTCTCTGAATTCTTCTTTATGTTCTTTAATTTCTCTGCATAGGTCTGCAATTATTCCTCTAAGGTCTGTTTCTGGGGTCACCTCCAAGGGCATCCCATTATACCTATCTCCTACAGGGTTGGTAGAGCTTGGTGTGGAATTATCCTGCACCTTTCCCATGTTGTCCCTTGGTCGTGTCCCTGGCATGTGGGTTTCCGTTTTGTGATTCAAATCAAAAATGCCTTTTCAGTGTGTTGAAGGCTGAAAGCTTGTTTTGTTTTGCTTTCCTCCTTCTTATGCTTTTTTTTCTTCCTCTCCCCCTCCTTGTTTATGGAGTGTTGACTTGTCTAGGTTTTCAGGCTTTCACTTTTGTTTATAGATTGGATATTGGAAGTCTAAGTCACTCTTCCTTTCCTGTTCTGAGAGTTCTCCTAATCTAATCCACTGGATACTCTCTCTTCCTAAATTCCAATTGTTGATGGGGTGGGGGGTAAATGCCTCCAGCACCTGAGTCAGGCACCAGAGTCAGACCCAAACTCAGGACCCCTTCCAGCTGTGAGGGGGGAAGTGCGACCCGCTGGATTTAGGGCTCCAATCTAGCCCCCGCCAGCCACCAGGCCCTCTGCCACAGACCAGAAAATCAATTGTCCAGCACCACAAAAGTCACTCTGTCCTAAGCTTTTACCTGCCTGGAGCCATGTCGGGCTGCTCCAAGTGTTTCTATCAGGTCCGGAACCTGAGTCCGAACACACCACCCCACTGCGGTACCTCAGCCTGCATATTTTTAATGGTTGAATATTTTCGTTTAACCTTGTAACTATGGAGACAGCACTGAATGTCTGTCCCAGTGACACACTGAGTTAGACAATGCATTCTGTCTGGAAGAAGGACCTGCATCTGAATGATTTTGAAGGAGATGAGTTGTGTTGTAGACACAGGAATAAAGTGGAGTCATACAAGGACATTAGGACAGCTAGGAAAGTAGCTGATTAGTTAAAGGGTGCACCCACAGGAATGAGGAACTGAGTTTGGTCTCCAGAAGCCATGGAGCACACCTGGCATGGAGACATACATTTAATTATTTATTTATGTACTTATTTACCTGGATGTCAGGTCACAATATTTATATATTTATTTACTTATTTACGTATTTATTTGTGTATGTATGTATGTGTGTATGTATGCATTTATTTATTCATTTTCTGGTCTTTTTGAGACAGGGTCTCCCTGTAACCCCAGCTGGCCTGGAACTCACTATGTAAGCCAGGCTGACATCTGACTCCTGAGTGCCGGGATTAAAGATGTGCACCACCAGGCTGGGCTAGATCATCTTTCATTGAAATAGATTCACTCGCTTAACAAGCTGCTCATTGCTCTGTATCACTGTCGATGCCAACTATGAGGTCACAAGGATGACAGCCATCCACATTGAAGTTCACAGACTGTGCAGTGCCTGAGATCACTCTAACATTTCGGAAAAGTTCTCTGGCAATGCAACAGTACCATATCTGTTGGGAAATGTTGACAATTTTATCAAAATGGTATTTCCATGGTCCTTAATGTTGTTCTGCCTCTGTCTGTCTCTTGGTGACTTTTTGAGAACATTGATGACCAAGACAAAGGGAAAGGTTATGACTCAAATCTGGGCCTGTTAGTTCCAAATAGACAATGTAACTGTAACCCTCAGACCTTTCCAATCACTGGTTGTCTTAGCAACATCATCACCAACTGTATTTCAAGAATGATTCAGGGCCCCAATCTTGGAGGCCAAGGGATGGAGTCTGACCTCCCCTCCAGCACACATTATCACACAACTTTCATCTCACTGAGTGGAATTTGGATAGCATGGCAGAGGTGGTTACTGTCAGAGAAACTCAGATTCAGGATGATGGAAGAAAGCTGCACCTTATCCTACTCTCAGTCAAAAGTTGCAGTTATACTGCAGCTGAGGAAGTAGAGACAGGCAGAGTTGTGGCTTTCTGTCATCCCTTCCAGCTTCATTTGGAAACTCTAGGACAATGTGAGATGACAGAAAGGAGAAAGAAAGAAAGAAAGAAAGAAAGAAAGAAAGAAAGAGAGAGAGAGAAAGAAAAAGAGAGGAAGGAAGGAAGGAAGAAGGAAAGAAGGAAAGAAAGAGTAAGAGAGAGAAAAAGAAAGATAAAGAAAGAGGAAGGGAGGAAGGAAGAAAGAAAGAGAGAGAGAAAGAAAGAAAGAAAGAAAGAAAGAAAGAAAGAAAGAAAGAAAGAAAGATAGGTGAGGGCATACACGGTTGCAGATTCCTCCATACGTGGTTGCAGATTCCTCCATACATGGTTGCAGATTCCTCCATACATGGTTTCAGATTCCTCCATACATGGTTGCAGCTTCTTCCATACATGGTTGCCTCTAATTCAAGCTGTCTGGAGGAAGAAAGCAGGCCAGCCTGGTCTACATAGCAAGTTGTAGTCCAGCCTCAGGCTAGAGGGACACCCTGTCTCAAGAAACTAAAGAATGTGGATGGAGAGATGGCTCAGCGGTTAAGAGCACCAACTACTCTTTCAGAGGAACTGGGTTCCATTCTCAGCACCCACAAGGTGGCCAAGAACCGTCCTTAAGCTGGCATGTGGTGCACATACTTAATCCTAGCACTCCAGAGGCAGAGGCAAGCAGATCTCTTTGAGTTCAAGGCAAGCCTAGTCTACAGGGTGAGTTCCAGGCCAGCTGGGTTTACAGGGAGACCCTGTCTCAAAAAAAAAAAGAGAGTAAAGAATGATGGATGGCATTCCAGAGACTGTTGTCTGGCTCCACATAGAAACTCTCAATCGCCCTCCCCTCTATTGTCCACACTCTAGTTCAGCTGGGAGCAGAATGGGCCAAGAATCTTGAGTCCCCAGAGTGGGCTTCCTGAGAACTCTCTCTTTTTTTTTTTCAAGACGGGGTCTCCCTGAAGCCCCAGCTGTCATGGAACTCACTCTGTAGAACAGACTGGCCTGGAACTCACAAGGATCCACCTGCCTCTGCCTCCTGAGTGCTAGGATTAAAGGCGTGAACCACCACACCCAGCTGAGAGCTCTCTTAGAGGTAGATTTCCAGGGTGTGGTGGCACATGTCTTTAATCCCACCACTCAAGAGGAAAAGGCAGGGGAATCTCTGTGAGATCCAGGCCAGCCTGGTCTCCATAGTGAGTTCCAGGCCAGCTCTGGTACAGGGAGATCTTGTCTCAAAAAATGAAGGTAGATTAGGCTTTTCCAATTTCTGGAGTAAAAACGAACTTAACCAACACAGGTAGAGACTTGCCCAAGAGATATTTCATTGTCTTGGAAATGATATACAATAGCCATGTTATGGGTGTTGAATGAGTGAGTTCATTAAATATAGAGCAAGCCAAAGTAAAGGGAAAATGATCAAGTAGCCGACAGACAGACAACAAAACAGCAACAAACCAGGGGATCAAAATATCCAGTAGAAATTGACCATGGACTCCTCCTTGAGGCAGTCAGCTGGAGTTCCCTACAGACTCCTAGTAGAATAGAATGTTCCTTGGGTGACTTGCAAGTGAAATCATGAATATCAACAGAAAGGTAACAGCAGGAAGTCAAGGACTCACCATATCCAGCAAAGTTGAACTGGAGAGGTTGAGGCTTAATGCCTTAATATACAGACCTTGGGTAGAGGCTCACTCCTGCCCTGAGATATCACTGGGAGTTTCAAGACTGTTGACTTTAGTTACAGGAAACATTGCCTACATTCTTGTTTACCTGTGACCTAGATTTACGTTTTTCAGTTGTAATTCTGACATTTCTACCTTAGGAGAGACCTGATGATGTCATTTATATTCCTCAGATATCCTTTTAAGATAGTAGCCTCGGAAATCTCCTGAGCTCAGCAGAAGGAAGAGCGGGAGACAGGAAGGAACTGGATGCCTCAGCATAGCTGATTGTTGATCCCTTGGTCCAGCTGTCTTTGGCTTGATTGGCGTTTGTGGCTTTGGGGTCAGAGTTATCCTCCCAGCTGGGATTAAAGGTGTGGTCTTTGGCTTGATTGGATTTTATGGCTGTGGGGGCAGAGTTATCCTCCCAGCCGGTATTAAAGGTAGGCTTGTGTGACTCTTGAGATCTGAGATCTCCTGAGCCCAGCAGAAGGTACCACAACACAGTGAAGAGGCATTTAGGACTCACATTGGAATACAGGCAAGGAGAAGCCCATATGCCATGATCATGAAGAAGAGACAACACTGGAAAGGGGCAGGATAATCCTGTGCCAAGCTTTACCAACCCTATGGAAGACTCCTGCAGTGGGATCCCTCTGGGGATGCCCCAGGACACAGACATCAGAAACACAATTGGGAACATATTTAAAGAACTACAAGATCATAAAGCTGCTGTGGCCTTTTAAACTGCCTGCCGGCAGAAGGCCCACATTTGGGGTGGGCTATCTGGGTTGAGGTGGTCCAAGCCGAAGATCCTTTTCTCTTATTTGTTCCTAGTACCAGTCAGTTGACACCCAGGATTACCATCACAAGTCCATCCCCTTGTCAACTTGACACCCATAAATAGCCTCTCTTGTAGCGTAAATCGTCAATTGCAAAAATGGCAAGGTCATAATTCCACCTAACATGTTATAAGTAGTCTCCATGTGCAATACAAAGCTATTTCTTTTAGAGTAGATGGATAATGTTCCTTGAGGAACTTATCCCTTCAGATATCTAATAACAATTAACTAATAGTGACAACACTTAACACATTATCTCAGTTGCACATTCAAAAGGAAACAACACAAGTATCGGCTTAATATACATACATATAAGAACAAGCACATTCTTAACCAAATAGGACAAAATTTAATATCTATTATAATCCAAATTTCTGCAACTGGTCCCGTGGCCTCAGATCATATTTATGACGAACCGCACCTCTGCAGCTCTGTTCCCCTGGAGGAATGACCCATCCCTTCAGTCCCCATTATAGGTCTGGCCCATTTGTTGTCCTGTCTGGTGTTTGTTTTGGGTTGTTGGAGTTTCCCCATTGACCTAATCATAGGAATGGTAGCACCAGAAGGCACCCGACAACAGCATCTCCTGCCTTCAAGACATAATCTTAATCTCCCTTACCCCCATTGTGGAGAAAAAGGCCAATTTCCTCCTGGTAGTCTGGATCAATCACGCCTCCTACTACTGTTATCCCTTCGTTAGCAGCCTGTTGGCTTAAGGAAGTAGAAGCCAGGGGGAAAGTAGTGGCCAGGGGGAAGTCTTATCTTCCAGGTCAATGGAAAGTTTGCTGTATCTCCTGGAAAAAACACTCCACCCTTTGGAGCCAAAACATCTAAACCAGCAGAACGCAAGGTCGTGGGTACAGGAGCAAAAATTTTCCTACTGGGTCCCTAGGGGTGATAGTGAGTGGAATCACTCCCACTCCACCCCTTGGTTCCTGACCCATGAAGGCTGGCTATAGAGAAACAGTACCATAAATGGTGCTGAGTCAAAGCATATACTGCCTCTGGAGAACCGTGGCCCAGCCCTCCATGGTATTGCTACATAATTGGCTCTGTAACTGTGTTGTCAAGAGGCCATTCCATCATTTTATCAAACCAGCTGCTTCTGGGTGGTGGGAACATGGTAAGACCAGTGATACCATGACCATGGGCCCACTGCTGCACTTTTTTGGCTGTGAAGTGAGTTCCTGGTCAGAAGCAATGCTGTGAGGAATACCATGTTGGTGGATAAGGCATTCTGTTAGTCCCTGGATGGTAGTTTTGGCAGAAGCATTGCGTGCTGGAAAGGCAAATCCATAAGCAGAATATGTATCTATTCCTATAAGGATAAAACACTGTCCCCTCCATTATGGAAGTTGTCCAATGTAGTCAACATGCCAACAGGTTGCTGGCTGGTAACCCCTGAGGAATAGCACCATACTGGGGGCTTAGTGTTGGTCTCTGCTATTGGCAAATGTGGCACGTGGCAGCAGCTGTAGCCAGATCAGCTTGGTGAGTGGAAGTCCATTCTGTCGAGCCCATGCATAACCTCCATCTCGGGCCACCATGACGCATTTCTTGTTCATGGCCCATTGAGCAACAACAGGATAGCTGGAGAAAGAGCTGACTATCCACAAAATGAGGCCATCTGATCTACTTGAGTATTAAACTCATCCTCTGCTGAGATCACCTTTTGATGAGGATTTACATAAGACACAAGTATATTCACATCCTTTGACCATTCAAGAAGCTCTAATCTCCACATACTTCTTCCCCTAATGTCTTTCTCACCAATTTCCAGTCATGCTCCTTCCAAGTCCCTGATCAACCAGCCAAACCATTGGCTACAGCCCATGAATCAGTATAATCGAACCTCTGCATTTCTCCTTCCAGCAAAATGCACAACCATGTGCACGGCCCAAAGTTCTGCCCACTGTGAAGACTTTCCTTCCACAGTGAACTTAAGGGTTGTATCAGGAATTGGCTGTAATGCTGCAGCTGGCCACCTCTGGGTGGTGCCCTGCATAGTGTGCAGAAACATCAGTAAATCAGGCCCTAGTCTTCTCTTCCTTTGTCAACTGATCATAAGGCAAACCCCATGAAGCCACAAGTGCATGCTTAAGCACAGCAGGCATTGTAACAGGAATAGGAACCATAAGCATTTGGAACGTCTCAGGTAGCTTGCTTTGTGCCCGCAGGGCCTTCCTGGGCCCGTCTGTATGTACCAATTCTAATTTGATAATGGACTGTTGCTGCACACGTTCTACGTTATGGTCTGGTGGGTCAGATTACACGCCCCAGCTCATGAGGGGCAGCTCAGGTCGCATGGTGATTTGGTGGCCCTTTGTCAAACGTTCAGTTTCCACTAAGGCTAAGAGCTGTCTCTCAAAAGAGAATAGTTGTTTGCAGATGAAGGTAGAGCCTTATTCCAAAATCCTAAGGGCCTCCGCTGTGATTCCCCTATGGGAGCCTGCCACAGACTCCATATGGCATCTCTATCTGCCACTGATACCTCAAGCACATTGGGGTCTGCTGGATCAGATGTGGCCCTAGGGGAGAGCAGCCTGCACTGCAGCCCAGACCCGTTGAAGAGCCTTTTCCTGTTCAAGCCCCACTCAAAGTTTGCTGCCTTCCAAATCACCTGATATATGGGTAATAGTAACACACCCAGATGAGGAATGTGCTGCCTCCAGAATCCAAAAAGACCCACCAACCGTTGTGCTTCTTTCTTGGTGGAGGAGGGGCCAGGTGCAACAACTTATTCGTTACCTTAGAAGGATGTGTCTCTGCATGCTCCACAACACTGAACTCCTAGAAACTTCACCGAGGTAGATGGCCCTTGAATTTTAGTTGGATTTAATTCCCATCCTCTCATGCACAAATGCTTTACCAGCAAGTCTAGACTATCTTCTACCTCCTGTTCACTGGGTAATCAGCATAACATCATCAAGATAGTGGACCAGTGTGATTTTTTTGGAAGAGTCAGGCAATCAAGATCGCCCTCTAACTAATTATACACAAGTCTGGAGAGGTAACATACCCTTGAGGTAAGAAAGTAAAGGTACACTGTTGGCCTGCCAGCTGAAAGCAAATTGCTTCTGGTGGTCCTTATGAACCGGTAGTGAGAAGAAAGCATTGGCCAGACCAATAGCTGCATACCAGGTACCAGGAGTTGTATTAATCTGCTCAAGTAAGGACACACATCTGGTACAGCAGCTGCAATTGATGTCACTACTTGGTTGAGTTTTTCGATAGTCAACTGTCATTCTCAATGATCCATCTGTCTTTTACACAAGCCAAATTGGAGAAGTTAAATGGAGATGTGGTAGGGTTCACACCCCTGCATCTTTCAAATCCGTGATGGTGGCACTAATCGCTGTAATCCCTCCAGGGATACAATACTGTTTTTGTTCACTGTTTTCCCTGGTAGAGGCACCACCAATGGTTTCCATTTGGCCTTTCCGACCAAAATAGCCCTCACTCCACAGGACAGGGAACCAATATGGGGGGGTCTGCCAATTTCTTATTATATCTATCCCAATTATGCCTTCTGGGACTGGGGAAATAAACACAGGATGAGTTCTGGGACACACTGGGCCCACCGTGATTCGGACTTCAGCCAAAACCCATTTATCACCTGACCTCAATTAGCCTACTTTAACTGGAGGGCCCACAAAGGCTTTTTAGGGTCTCCTGGGATCAGTGTCACTCAGAACCAGTTATCCAATAGGCCTGAAAAGTCTGATTAGTCCTTTCCCCAGTGGACAGTTACCCGAGTAAAAGGCCTCAGGTCCCTCTGGGGAAAGGACAGGAGGAAGGCAACCAATAACTCTTTGGTATGTGACAAGGGCCTTCCTCATTGGAACCCAGACACCCCTTCATCCAAGGGGGTCTGGGTCTGTGAACTGTCTCAAGTCAGTGTGGAAACTGGTTAACTGGATGGGTTTCACTACTGCTGAAATCCATGTTGACTTCCTGTCATTTGTTTCAGAGCTTTTCTGCGTATACGGATCAAAAAATTTAGTAGGTTTCTTATGTATTGGGTTCCTGGGAACACCATGATTAATTAACTGGTTCCAAAGATATTTTTGGGTCATGCCATTATAAGGCATTGTTTTGCCTTTGACGCCCATTATGATAACTACGATAACCATGCTCATCTGGCCTTCTGCAATTTAGTGCTGCCACCTGACACCTACCCTGATGTCCTGTTAGACCTATTACATGGACATTTAATTTATGCAAGTGTGCANCAACAAATAAAGAACAAAGTAAAGAACAAAGAAAGATGAGGAGCTCAAGAAGACTAGAGAGAGAGAATGATCAAGCGCCGAAGGAAGTAGAAACACTGAAAAGAAACCATGCTGAAAAATATTAAAGAAACCACCAGAGAACAAAGAGCTACAGAAAGGAGATGAGAAGTGCTGCAAAAAGAAAATAGAAAACTAAAAGAAAATCAGAGAGGAAATGAAAAAGAAAATCAAACACTCATCCACAACTCATCCACACTCATCCATTCAAGAGAAAAGGAATGGAAAAAGCCCCAGAAGCCAGAATGGATGAAACAGAACAAAGAATGTCAGAACCTGGAAGATAACACAGAACAACTAAAAACTCAAGGAAAGATTATGACAAAATTTAAAAATACCAAAAATGGAACAACCTAGGAGCTGTGGGACACTAGAAAGGATCAAACCTCTGCCAATCATAGATAGAGGAAGGAGAAGAATCCACCAGGAATGGTATTGATCCAGATCTTCACAGAATAATAGATGAACAACTTCCCCAAACTAAAAAAAAAGGACAAACACCAATACCAATATCAAGAAGCACATAGAACTCCATACAGACAAGATCAGAAAAGAAATGCTCCATGCCATCATCATAGTTAACATGCTAGACAACCCGAAAACAAAGAACAAAATCCCTAAGCCACAAGAAAAAACAAACACAAGTGACTATAAGGGGAACCTACAGAAATACGACGACATCTCACACGAAACTAGAAAGCAAGACCAAAACCTGGAGCAAAGCATTCCCAGGTGTTGTGAGGGACATACATGCCACCCCAGGTTCACTATACCGCAAAAATGTCAATTCTCCTTAAGGAGCGAGAAAAACCTCCATGACATAACAACTTGTAGGCCAACAGGACAAAAAATAAACAGAGAGAAGTCTGAACTGAACAATATGATACACCAAATGGACCTCATAGCCCTCACCGCATTCCATCCAATACCAGAGAATACACTTCTACTTCAGCACCCCACGGAACTACCAAAATGACCACATACTAGGCACAAGAAGAAACCTCTACAAATACAAAAGATTGAAATAATTTCATGCATTCTGTCCGACCACAGTGCAATAAAGATCAAACATTAACACCAGGACAACCTCCTGCCTACAAGAACAAATTGAGTACTTAACACACCCTTGAATAATGAAGTGGGTCAAGGAAAAGAGTAAAGAAAGAAATTAAAAAAATTCGCTGACTGAATGACCAATGACAATACAACACAGCAAAACCTATAGGATACCTAAAAGCAGTCCTAAGAGGGAGTTCGAGCCACAACTTCTCTAACTGTAAGATCTGGCATAAGAAATAGAGCAAAAACAAAGCTCTTCAAATGTTCTGGTGTCTCTCTCAGTACTTTCCATCTTATAAATTCAGTGAATGGCATGTCCTCTGGGTCCTCATATTGTGGAGAATGTGGTTTTACACTTCGAATCCACTCGAGCATGCCCATCTGCCTGACCCTCACAATCCCTTCATCAATACTAAGCCAAGGAATATCAGGCATCTCTAACTCGCTGTTAGTAGGCCATGTTTTAATAAATACATCAGCCAACCATTCAAATAAACTTTTAACACCTTTTTTAACTGCTCGAGCTTCCATGTTAAACCTAGAATCTCTACTCAGTGGGCTCATATCGATAAACTCAGTATGATCCAATTTTATATTCCTTCCACCATTATCCCACACCCTTAAAATCCATTCCCACACATATTCCTTAGGCTTCTGCCGGAATGAATCAGCAAACTCATTAATTTCTTTAGTAGTATATCGCACCTCCTCGTGGACCACACTTTCTATCTCACCTTGAGGGGCTTGCTTAGACTTCAATCTGGTTATAGGTCTAGAGGCAACAATTGTTGGGCCCTGAGGGACATCAGCTCCCACTGGGAGGGGGGGATTAATTTCCTCAGGCAAGGGTGGGGAGGAGGGATCTGCAGGGTGTGGATTCTCTGCTGAGGGTGGGGAGGTTAATTCCTCAGATAAAGAAAATCCCTCAGAATCCGAGGGTTCAAAATCCTCATCATCATAGTTCTCCCACACATCTCCATCCCAAGTTTCAGGGTTCCACCCTTTCCCCACCAGTGCTCTCACTTTAACTGCTGACACTTTTCGTGGCTGGGAATTAAATTTGCGTTGTAAATCAGCCAACCGTATAATAAGGGCTCCAGCTTGATTTTCTGCTGCTTTAGCTCTTTGGCTGCTGGAGAGAAGATTCTCTTCCAGAGCACACTTGGAAACCTTTAAACTGTTGTTTCGAATCCGGAGCTGGTCATTTTTATCACCGAGCTCCATATTTTCGTCTAACAGTTTATCCAGACATGCTAGGAGCAACAAGGCAACATCATTATTTTCCTGATTTTTCTGCAATTTCTCGAACGTTTTATATATAGAGTCGCTAAATTCCTTGCTTCTCACAAGAGGTGAGTTAGGTGAGTCAAATGGATCTATCTTCATAATTAGATCAAATAGTCTGCACCAAGGATTATCATTCCTCTTCATGCCACCAGGAGAGCCTTCAGTAACTCTAGGCTTCATTGGGTTGGAGAGCTGGCTCCAGAGGCTACCAAGCCCACTAAAGAAATTCATCCTTTCAATTCTGTTTCTCTAGAACCACTTCTGGTACCAAAAATTGTATTAGTCAGGGTTCTCTAAAGAAACAGAAGCAACAGGATGAATATATAACTATATACAATTTATTGATTTGCTCACGTGACGGAGCTCAACAGTGGCGCCGAACTGGAGAGGCCGGGAATCCAGGGAACTGCTCAGTCTGCAAGGCTGGATGTCTCAGTAGTCCCAGTCTAGTGCTGAAGGCCCGAATGGATTCCAAGAGGTCTGCCAGACTCAGTACATGCTGGGATCCGAAAGGTTGATCACAGCAACAAGACAAACTCAGATGAGAGAAGCAAGCCGCAGGAGGAAAAAGGGACCAGCTCCCACTGCCATGGCCTTAAATACTGCCTGCCGGCAGAAGGTAACGCCCACATTTGGGGTGGGCCATCCGTATTGAGGTGGTCCAATCAGAAGACCCTGTTTCTCTTATTTGTTCCTTAGTCCAGTCAAGTTGACACCCAGGATTAACTATCACAAGTCCACCCCTTGCCAACTTGACACCCAATAAATAGCCTCTGCTTAAATGTCAATTGCAAATGATGGCAGGGTCATAATTCCACCTAACATGTTATAAGTATCTCATGTGCAATAGCAAAGCATTATATCTTAGAGTAGGTCATCATGTCCTTGAGAAGAACTTAGTCCTTCAGTATCTAATAACCTAAATATGACAACACTTAACACATATCTCAGTTGCACATTCAAAAGGGAACAGTCAATCAGATTTGTTTTCTAAAGAGACCACCAGTGACAACAACAATACCTCGATAACCACACCAACTCTTAGTCCCAGCCAGCAGTCGCTTCCGACAGAACTGAATGTAACTTCACCGAATAAAGAGGAATGTGGGCCATGCACAGATACAGCTCATGTTTCGTTAATCACACCAACCAAAAGATCCTGTGGTACAGATTCACAGTCTGAGAATGAGGCTTCACCCGTGAAGCGGCCACGACTACTAGAGAGTACTGAGCAGCCCGAGGAAACCAGCCGATCGAAACAGAAGAGTCGGCGTCGATGCTTCCAGTGCCAAACCAAGCTGGAGCTGGTGCAGCAGGAATTGGGATCGTGTCGCTGTGGTTACGTGTTCTGTATGTTACACCGCCTCCCCGAGCAGCATGACTGTACGTTCGACCACATGGGCCGCGGCCGCGAGGAAGCCATCATGAAAATGGTGAAACTGGACCAGAAAGTGGGGCGCTCCTGCCAGCGCATCGGGGAGGGGTGCTCCTGAAGGCCAGGCACGGCCACCACACGACGCTGTTCTTAGTTCACTAATGTTAGCCTTATTTAGGACAAAGTCAGCCAGACACCTTGTACTGGGCACGTGTCAGACTACAGCCAGCCGTTTCCTTTCTTTAGCCAGCCATCCTGATACTGTAGTTTAGGGGTTGATGGTGGTTGAAATTGATTTATGGCTGGTTACTAAGGTGCCTGCTAGCCATTGTATAAAATTAAAACATGAAGAATAAAAAAAAAAAAAAGGGAACAACACAAGTATCCACTTAATATACATACATATATATATATACATATATGAACAAGCACATTCTTAACCAAATAAGACACTGATGATATGATTGTTTACTTAAGGGATGCAAAAAACTCCACCAGAAAACTCCTAGAAATGATTAACAGCTTCAGCAAAGCGGCAGGATTCAAAATTAACATTAAAAAATCAATGGCCTTTCTTTACACCAACAACAAGCAACTGGAGAAAGAATTCAAAGAGACCTTCCCACTCACAATAGCCTCAAAAACAATAAAATACCTAGCAACAAACCTAACCAAAGACACCAAAGATCTCTACAACAAAAATTTTAAACCTTTAAAGAAAGAAATTGAAGAAGACATCAGAAGATGGCAAAACTTCCCATGCTCATGGATTGGGAAAATTAACATTGTAAAAATGCCCATTTTACCGAAAGTCTTGTATAGATTTAACACAATCCCAATCAAAATCCCCAAGAGTTTCTTCACAGGCTTAGAAACAAACGTTCTTAAATTCATTTGGAAAAACAAAAGACCTGGAATAGCCAAAACAACCCTGAGCAAAAAGAGCTACACAGGGGGATCTCCATACCAGACTTCAAACTATACTACAGGGATATAGTCATAAAAACAGCCTGGTACTGGCACAAAAACAGACCTGTTGACCAATGAAACAAAACGGAAGATCCAAATCTGAGCACATACAATTTCAGCCATCTTATATTTGACAAGGGGGCCAAGAAGCCACAATGGAGAAAAGACAGCATCTTCAGCAAGTGGTGTTGGCAAAACTGGATCACCACTTGTAGAAGAATGAAATTAAACCCCTACCTCTCGCCCTGTACAAAAGTGAACTCCAGATGGATCAAAGACCTCAACGTGAAACCCCAAACTCTAATTCCTAATTATACCATCCATGAGGTAACATGGAGGAAACTTCTAATCTTTTTAAAATTTTATTTTATTCTGTGTGTGTGTTTATGTTTTATTGTCTCTGATGCTGTTTTCTTGACTGGAGACAGGGGCTATGGGAAGATGTTTGCTAACACATACCCTAGCCTCAGTAGGAGTTCCCCTAGTGTCTGTCTGTCTTCTTCTTTTTCATGTTTTCTTTACTTTTATCTGTATGTTTATCACTGTACCGTCTGCATTTATGTAAGTGCACTCATGTCATCATGCAATGCCCGTGGAGTTCAGAACGGGGTCACAGGTCCACTGGAACTGGAGTTATGGACAGTTGTTAGCCACTGCTGGGAACTGAATCCAGGTCCTCTGCAATAGCAGTCAGTAGTGTTAACCTCTGTGTCACCTCTCCAGCACACTAATGTGCCTTCTCAACAAGGAAATTATGAAATTCTTTAATATTTGCTTTTTATTAGTATTTTTGAGACAGGTTCCCTATATAGATGCAGCTGGCCTTGAACTCACAGAGATCTCCCTGCCTCTGCCTCCCAAGTGCTGGGATTAAAAGCCTCCACCACCACAGCTGGCTCTTTTCTCTTTTCTTAAAAATTCCTTATGTGGGGCATGGTGGTGCATGCCTTTAATCCCAGCACTCTCAAGGCACAGGCAGGTAGATCTTTATGAGTTCAAGGCCAGCCTGGTCTACAGAGTAAGTTCCAGCCCAGCTGAGACTACAGAGAGACCCTGTCTTGAAAAGACCAAAAAAAGTTCCACATGTGTATGCTATTTTCTATTTTCTTAAAAAATCCATATGTGGATGCAACAAGAACTGTATTAAACATTTGCAATAATACAGAGTTCCAGATTTGCATAGACATCTTAACCACAGGCACTATCAGTCTGGAATTGTATCTAACCATGCATTATGTGTGAGAATGTGGAAAAGTCATTCCAAGATAAAGTCAATGGACATTTCCTTAAAAGTGACTTGGCTTTATGTCTTCCAAACACAGCATCTCTCTTCTTGCTCTCATACTGGCCCTTATCCTTTGTCCATTATCTCACCATGGTATCTGACATCTTTCCTTAATTTCCTTCACAATGTGCCAGTGACGGCATGGAATAGCTGAAAAGATAGGCCTGAAGGACAAAAGAAAGCCTGCACAAGAGTTTCACGAACTCACCCCCACCCATCGAGCAAGGAAGGCTAGTTTCACTTCTTTTCTTCCGCGTACTAACATGGTAATTAGGGACTATGCTAGGAAGGGAAGGGATTGGATCAATTATGGACTTGTAAATTAAGCCTCCTAAAATGACCAATTAGGAAGAGACACATACCCCAGTAGGGAAGCCGGCACAGCTTATAAACCTCTGTAAACCTGCAATAAAGTGAGCTTGAGCTGTAACACCCTGACTCGACTGCCCTGAACTTTCGGTTTGGCAACACACTTACTCTCCCCAGCCCCACTCCGTCACGGGCTGACAGAGTGAAGATTTTCAGCGGCGAGGAAACTGGAGAGGGTGGTCTTTGCCTACCACCTCTCTATGACCCCCGCATCTGGCGCCCAACGTGGGGCTCGAAGACCCCCCCCCCGAGACCCTAATGGCTAGCAATAT
The DNA here is from genome assembly GCA_009823505.1 of Rhizomys pruinosus. Lineage (NCBI taxonomy): Eukaryota > Metazoa > Chordata > Mammalia > Rodentia > Spalacidae > Rhizomys > Rhizomys pruinosus. The sequence goes on from VZQC01009415.1 coordinate 64,152, forward strand.
GGCTGGGGCCAATCGGTCTTTCGGGTAAGTGAGTCCCCACGATGGGAAATGCAATGGGAAAAAATAAGGACCCAGCGCTTAAAGCGCTGAGATTGATGTTACAATCCAGGGGGTTAGAACTGACCGATGCAGTTGTGGAGTCTGCCTGGGACCACGTCCTCTTTCTGGCCCCCTGGGTAAGAGGGGCCAACCTTTTCTCCTGGGAAGTTTGGGGGTGAATAGAAAAGCTGGCAAGAGAAAGAGAAAGGATTCTCGGAGCAGAACCCCCTTTGGGCTTTTACCCCATGATTGTGGTGCTTAAAGCCACTTTTCACCCCGACTCCCTTCCACCTTCTGGGGGTGGAATTTCAGCTTTGGAAGAGGTTGAGAGATCCCCTGGTCTCGGGGAGGAGGATACGGCCTGGGATGCCTTTGGTAGACAAGGGATCGACCCCTGAATGTCCAGACTCCACGGGCGCCATCCCTTCCCCCTACTCGGCTTTGAGGCAGGAGGCCAGAGAGACAGAACAACGCTTCTCTGAGGAACTCTCCCCACCACCGGCTTACGCCGAGGTGCGAAAAGGGGGGGTCACTCCTAAATTAGTTCAAGCCTTTCTGGTTAATGTCAATCCCACCCCTGTCCGACCCTTGGACTGGTACCCCTGGGAGGCCAAGGACCTAAAAGAACTCAAAAAGGCTGTGGCAGAGGATGGTCCCAACTCCCCATGGGTGACCACCCTCCTACAGGATGTCGCCTATCATCCCTGTGTGCCAAAGGACTGGATGGATGCCGCCAAAGCGGTACTTCCTAATCCCACCTTTATTAGATGGGTCGCTCTATTCTGGGAGGAATGCAGGGAACAGGCTGAAGCCAATGCCGCTGCTAACCCCCCAGTAGCCATCACTGGGGGAATGCTGGTAGGAACCCAAACTGGGTATACTACTGGGCTTGAACAATCTTGGGTACAGATTCCCCAATATAGGGAGCAAGTCCGAGACTGCAGACTTCGGGCGTGGGCTAAGCTAGACACCGGGCCCACAGAAAACCCCATGGCGGGGCTGTGGCAGAGGTCCGAGGAGGATTTACTATCATTCATTGACAGGGTAGAGCGGAGCATAAAGCATAAGTTGCCCCCTGGGGACATAAGAGATCAATTCATTAAGCTGACCGTTTGGGAAGGTATGAATGGTGACCATAGACAGGCCTGTGCCGGCCTCAGGGACTGGATAATGCATTCCTGGATAATAGCCACCCAGGACGTGGGAACTCAATCTCTCAAAGTTCAAGCCCTCACGGTGGCTTTGGCCCAAGCTTTATCTCTCCAAAAGGAAGCAAAGACCACAGAGAGGGCCGAATCAAGAAGGAAATGTTTTGCCTGCAGTAAGGAAGGTCACTTTTGCAAGGAATGCCCGGAAAAGGAAAGACCAGATAAAGGGCAGAGGAATCAGGGATTGCCCCCCGCTCTTGCCCTAGATGTAAGAAGGGGTATCACTGGAAATGTGACTGCCAGTCCAAGTACGATATCAATGGGAGGCCTTTAAACTAGAGAGGGTTGGCCTCTAGCCCTGTTACAACCAAGGAGGCAAGGCCCTGATATGGGTCCTATTAGACCAAATCCTTGCCCGGTCAACCGGACCATTCCTCTATGTGGCTTTACCCGTCCTAAGACAGTCATCACTATTGGGGGACAAAGTTTCAAATGCCTCTTGGATACAGGGGCCAATAGAACTGTCTTAAAAAAGGAAGAGGTTCCCAGTCATTGGGAGCTAGTCCCTGGACCTCACGTATCCAGAGTAGGAGGGACTTCCAAAGCTCAGGAAACCACCTCTTATCTCCCTTGGGTGGGGCCTGAGGGTGAACGAGGGTGTATTCGCCCCCTGGTAGAACAAGGACTAAAGGATAACTTGGCCGGAAAAGACATAATGGCCCAGATGGATGTAGTTCTTACCACCGACCACAACAGGTTCTTTGAAGACCCATTAGAGAGTATACCCGGCCCCTCGGATGGGGTTAGGAAAGATCTTGTTAAGGTGTACCCCCAAGTCTAAAGGCCACTGCCCTCCACATTCCACCAATTATATGGAAACTGGGTAAACCGGTCTGGGTGGAGCAGTGGCCCGTCAAGGAAGAGAAGCTGACAGCCCTCAAGGGCATTGTCGATGACTTGTTGGCCCAAGGGCGTATCTGTCCCTTGATGAGCCCATGGAATACCCCTGTGTTCGTAATAAAAGAACCCTCAGGCAAATGGAGGATGTTACAAGACTTGGGAAAAATAAGTGACAGGATGGAGATCGCCGGGGCCCCCCTAAGGGGAATGCCCTGGGTTCCTGCAATACCCACTGAGTTCCATCTAGCAGTAATAGACCTTAAGGATTGTTTTTTCTCCATCCCCCTCCATCCAGAAGACTGTCACAAATTCGCATTCTCTGTCCCCTCAACTAACTTTGCATGCCCTGACCAAAGGTATGAGTGGGTGGTCCTTCCTCAGGGGATGGCAAACAGTCCGGCCTTTTGCCAAAATTATCTGGCCACATTACTACAGGACTTTTTCTATGGTGACCCTGACGTCCTTATGTACGCATATATGGACGATCTTATCTTGGGTCACAGGGCCTTACCAAAACTCCATCAGTTAATGGACAAAATTTCAGATCGCCTTGGGGAGGCTGGTTTTGCCATTGCCCCTGAGAAGGTACAATGGGTGCCCCCGCTCAAGGTACTGGGCGCGGAACTTCACCTTACTGCTGTCAGACCTCTCCTCCCCTCCATCTCTATCCCTAAGAACCTTGAAATCACCCAATTACAAAAGGTGTTGGGGGAGATAAATTGGCTCAGGCCCTGGGTTGGAGTCTCTACTGAGACCCTCCTCCCCCTCTTTTCCCTCCTCGAGAAGGGGGGGCCCTGTGGAGGGGAGGTTGAGCTCTCAGAGCAACATTTACAAATCTTTGATCAATTCTCTAGGGCCCTATTTTCTGCCAAGCTACAGAGGTTCGATAAAAGAAAAGACCTTACGTTTTGGATTTTTCCGGGGAAGGAGCTTGCCATGGCCATGTTAGTCCAAGAAGGAAAACCATTGGAATGGGTGCATACCTCTCTTGGCGGAACACCGAGGGTATACACGGTCTTAGATCAAATAACTGATGCTATAAAAAAGGGCAGAAATTTAGCAATCAGACACTATGGTAAAGACCCTGATACTATAGCCATACCCCTCCGAATGGAAGATATGGAATGGGCATTAAATACCCACCCTCGGTTACCACTAGCCCTGGAGGGATTCCTGGGTAGTCTGGACTGCCATTTCGGCCCTTCTCCATGGGCCACACTCCTCCAACGACTACCCATTAAATTAGTAGCCAACAACCTCTTTTCCAAAAAGATTCTGGCCGATGCCTTGTATGTTTTCACTGATGGAGGAAGAGGAGGGGGGGGCTTACATTGCCTATTCCCCAGAAAACCCTGATGTCCCAGTAAAGGTCCAGACCCAAGACGTACAAGGGTCCGCACAATACAAGGAATTACTAGCGGCCACAATGGCCCTCCAGGACTTCACCCAACCCTTTAATCTTATATCTGATAGCCTATATGTGACAAATCTTCTGCCAGCTCTCCCAGGAGCACATATAAGACTGGACAGAAACCCCATATCAGCTCTCATGATACAAGCTCGGTCTCTTTTGGAGGGCCGGGCGGAGTCCATTTATGTCCAACATGTAAGGAGTCATTGTCATCTTCCCAGGTTCCTCGCCAAGGGGAATGCCATGGCAGATAGATTAGCTTCTCAAATTAATATTGTTGATGTAACTGAACCAAATAAACTTCATGAGTTGACCCATCTAAACTGGAGGGGATTACAGGTAAGATTCCCCCATATACTGGTCTCAGAACTTAAGAAAATTGTACATACCTGCAAATCTTGTAAACCTTTTCTCAATGTTCCGCCTCTGCAGGGGCCTGGAGTAAATCCCCGAGGCCTTCAACCCAACATCATCTGGCAGACAGATGTCACCCACTACCCGGCTTTTGGGAAACTCAAATTTGTCTTTGTCTCAGTAGATACATATTCAGGAGCATGTTGGGCAACGGCCCACTCTGGAGAAAAAGCCGCCCATGCTAAATCACACTTTATACAATGTTTTTCAACCCTGGGCCTACCTAAACAGGTCAAAACAGACAATGGGCCTTGCTTTACATCTCAGTCCCTAAGCCAATTTTTTAATAGATGGAATATCAAACACATCACCGGTATTCCTTATAACCCACAAGGACAAGCGATCATTGAAAGAACTCACCAGACTTTAAAACAACAAATACAAAAACAAAAAGGGGGAGAGGACTGGTACCTCAGTCCTCACCTGCAGCTGGCAGGGGCATTATTAAACATAAATATTTTAAATTTTTCCAAAAATGTACATTACAATAGATTTCAAAAACACTGGGGACAGTTACCCCAGACACCAGCAATACAGGTCCGGTGGAGAGATCCTCTAACCCAGCAATGGCGAGGCCCGGACCCGCTTATAACTACAGGCCGAGGATTCGGCTGTATTATGCCAATAGACTCGAATACACCTATCTGGGTCCCGGCAAGGAACATCAAATATGACCTCCCGGAAACTTCTTAACCCCCAACCTAAGGATGAACTCCTTAAGGTAAATCCCCTTGTTCTTACAGAAATGAATCTGATGCTCCTGGCCATCGGAATTCTACTCCTATGGCCCCATGGGAAGGCTGAGTCATCAGACGAGTCACACAGGCCTCGCACCATCATCTGGTCAGTGGTGAACGTCACTACTGGAAATGTCGTCAAGGCTGTCTCAAATAAAGGAACAACAGAGAGCGTCTGGCCTACTCTCCAAACCGATTTCTGCTCGTTAGCAGACGGTTACTTCAATGGACAATGGGAACAGTGCCGAAGGGAGGTGGATAGACTAAATGCTAGAAAGTGGGAATGTTATGTATGCCCCGGGACTAACCCCTTGTGTCAACCCAGAAGCTGTAAAGACAAGTAATGACTCTTGTGCATTATACCACCCAGCAGGAGGCCTTTCAGTTTCTAGACATAAAAGAGAGATAGGAGCCGCCCTTGCCCTGGCAGGCATACTGGGAGTGGGAATCGCAGGCACAGCTACTGGAGGAAGAGCTCTATCACTAACACAACAATGGACAAGAGGCTCAGACAGCAACTAGATAAAGATATAGAAAAGGCCTTTGCTTGCTCAACCGGGTTATAAGGTTCGCTAGAAAACAGGCAGAAGAAGTCCAATTAATGGCCTTATGGGCAAAGTATGAGCCCCTCCCCCTCGTCAATACCTACAAAATCAGCATCAGACTCCAAAGACGGGTAAGGGCTTTTTGGGTCGGCCAACCTAAGGCAGGGGGATAGCCAAAGCTGCTATCTACCCAAACATGGGTAAGAGCTGAGCCCAGTAAAAGCACCAACCTAAGACAGGAGCTATGCCAAATAAAACAAAAAGGGGGAAATGACGGCATGGAATAGCCGAAAAGATAGACCTGAAGGACAAAAGAAAGCCTGTGCTAGAGTTTCGTGAACTCACCCCCGCCCATCGAGCAAGGAAGGCTAGTTTCACTTCTCTTCCTCCGCATAAGATAAGCCTCAGGATGTTCCAGCCCACAGGACATTCCAAGCTTATCTTCCCCTCCTTACTTCCTACCTTTCCTAACATGATAATTAGGGACTATGCTAGGAAGGAAAGGGATTGGATCAATTAGGGACTTGTAAATTAAGCCTCTTAAAAGGACCAATTAGGAAGAGACACATACCCCAGTAGGGAAGCCGGCATGGCTTATAAGCCTCTGTAAACCTTCAATAAAGTGAGCTTGAGCTGTAACACCTTGACTCGACTCCTTGTCGTGGTTACTTTTGGTTTGGCAGCGCACTTACTCTCCCCAGCCCCACTCCGTTGCGGGCCGACAGAGTGAAGATCTTTGGCAGCGAGGAAACTGAAGAGGGTGGTCTTTGCCTACCACCTCTCTATGACCCCCACAGGGGTGGGGTGGGGGGAAGGGAAAGGGATATATGCCTGAACTGAATTGGACAATGATGTATGAAATACAGAAAGCATCAATAAAAAAAAATGAGACAATGCGTATGTTGTCAGAAGAAGGATTTGAAGGGCTGTTCTTTGATTCAAGAATGAACAAGAAGCAGAAGTGGAATAAAAAAAGGTAAAGAATGACAAAGAATATGAAAACTATGTAGCATGGGTCCTACAAGATGGAGACAGGAAGGCTGGTGCAAATGGCTCTCACAGGTTTTTCAAAGGCTTTTTTATAAGTCATTTTTTTTTTTTTTGTCTTTTTGAGACAGGGTCTCCCTGTAGCCCCGGCTGTCCTGGAACTCACTCTGTAAACCAGGCTGGCCTTGAACTCACAAAGATCCGCCTGCCTCTGCCTCCCAAGTGCTAGGATTAAAGGTGTGTGCCACCATGCCTGGCTACAAGTCATTTCTTATGACATCCCATAACATGCCTGCTACCTGACTCTTCCTTAAATGTACAGCCTTTCTGTCTGATGCAATTTTTGTAGAGTGAAGGAGGCATAAATTTCGCATCTGACCTACTGCTTAGTCTAGCAGAATTCACTAAAACCTGAAGTTGAAGTGATTCATATGACTTTACAAGTATTCATTTGTTTTCCTTCTGGTTTGACCAGATCTGCAGACCTCTGCACACCAAGGGCTGGGATACAAGTATTCATTTTTTGACAAAGAAAAATAAACAAACGGAAAGGCAAACTTGATCAATGGCAGTGACAATAACCACAGGGTAGGGAAGAATTAGATTAAGAAATAGTTTGAGACTATTAAAGACAAATGCTGTTTGAAAAATAAAAACGTTTGTATGTTGGAGAGTCTTGGCACCAATTTAGCCTACTTACAACCGGGATTAAAGAACAGAATACACCATAGTGTGTTCTCATGAAACTGCAGAGACAGACAGCTGCTTTACATGGTACAGATAGAAACTGGCCTCGCAGTTTGAATAGTTAACAAATCCTTTCACTCCCCAAAATACTGAACCATTCTGCCTTCAGTGTTCAGTATACATTAGATGTTCAACATACATTTATATTCCTCACGGCACTTCAAATTCAGTTCTCATGCTACTGTGTCATGCACGGTCTTCATTTACAAATGCTGTTCTAGACCAACTTTCCACTGTGGAAAGTTGATATTTAAAGCCAGATAATTCTTTTGATGTAGGATGCGTATGTGACCTCAATTTGGCAGATAGTTGCTCTCACCTTAAGCTTCTTATTTTGTTCCGTGAAAACAAAGGATGGAGAACAAGTATATTGATTATAATGCAAATGGTGATCATAGGAGTGGTTGTGGCAATCCTTAACTCCATAGTTTTCCCAAAATGGTTATATGTCATTTGTTTCCCTCCAGGGTCTTGGTTCTATTATTGGATTCAACTCCTGAGATTTTTAAATCTCTTTATGAGCATATCAATGCTTTTTCATTCACTTAGTGATTTCTTTTGACAGATGCAATAGGCTCCTTTTATTCTTTTATGAGACAAACAAATTTGCACAGATATCATTATTGGAAGTTGTTTGAACTTTTCCCTCTTGTTTCCTATCAAGGGTTTTGGATAATCGGTATGGTATCATCTTCAGAAAGACTTACTAATTAATTAATTTGCAAAGCATTGTTGCTTAAATGGAATTGTGCACTGTTTCTCTCTCTCTCTCTCTCTCTCTCTCTCTCTCTCTCTCTCTCTCTCTAGAGTGGAATTATAAGTGTTTGTGGGTGATCATATACATGTGTGGGAGTCAGAATTTAAACTCAGGTATTGTTCTTAAAGTGTCAACTCATCTTGTTTTTTTGAGAGAGGGTCTCTCACTTGTCCTGGAACACACTTATTAAGCTAATCTGGCTGACCCCTAAGCTCCACGTGTCTTCTTGTCCCTTCCTCCCCTCTCCTAGGGTAATGATCACATAACACCACCCAGGATTCCACCATATTGATTCTAGAGTCTAAACATAGGTCCTTATGCTTGCAAAGGAAGGACAGAAGTATCTCCCAAGCCCTACATTGTGTAGTATCATATGGAGTGAATTTGGCCTTTGCCCAGTCACATTTATATGCCTTACATCATTTTCTTCGCACACACACACACACACACACACACACACACACACACACGCGCGCACACACACACACACATGTATATGTATGTTTTAAGTAAACTAAAAACCATATGCCATTCAAAGCATCAGATATTAGTCTTTGGAAAAAAATTTAAAATGTTCTTTCTAATGACTTTATATGCTTATTCTAGTGTTAAACATGACAATGTTTATTGAGTATGAATGTTCTTAAGATCAGAACACAAAGAGCTAAAACCACTATATCCCCTAGAATCAGTTAAGAAAGTGCTCTACATGGTTTAATGAAATGTACAGGTAAATGACTACAATACTAATTTTATTTTTGGAATTTATTTTATTTCTAAGTTTGTGTGTGTGTGAATGTGCATGTGGACACACACGCATGTGAGCACAGGTACCTGAAGCACCCGGAGTTGTTGAATTCCTTTACAGTGGAGTTACAGGCATTTATGAGCCACTTGAAATGGATGCTGGAAACATATTTTGGCAAAAACAATATGTACTTGTACCTGCTGAGCCATCTCTGCAGCCCCAAGACTACTGATCTCTAAACATTTCAATTTGGTAGAATTTTATTTCTTTATGATTATTTTAAACAATATTTTATTTATTATTTTTGTGTGGATGAGTATACTGCCTGCATAGATATAAGTGTGTGCATGTCATGCGATGCACACGGAGGTGAGATGAAGGTGTCAGATCTTCTGGAACTGGAGTTACAGATGATTGTTAGCCACCCTGTGGATGCTGGGAATTGAAACTGCATCTTCTGCAATAGCAGCCACTGCTCTTGTCTAGTGACCCATTTCTCCAGATCCCTTCTTTAGAATTCTTCTTTATATTTTTTTTTCAAACATAAAATCAAAAGTATGCATTCTATACTGAAGAGCTACATATTCATTAGCAACAGGTGTACCAAGCGTTTCTAATATAAACTTCGAGGACTTTCACAATGACTTAGGCTGGATGTGGACACTAAAATTCTTTGATAAATGGGAAATGTATTATTATTATAGCTTTTCAGGAATATAGCACTGATGTTGGTCTGTGTGCCTGCACATGGTACTTCCCAGACAAGGCAGAGGTTAGAGTACTCAGTTATAAGCCAAGAAATCTAAGGAGTCCTGGTTAGTCACTAGGGCAGAAGCAGGAAAGACTCTACTTGAGGATTTTAGAGTATGGATGGCCTTACCAATAACTTGACTTTGTGTTCATAGCCTCTAGAACTGTAATTCAATATATTTATGTGCTTTTTAAGACACCCCACTTGCAATATTTTTCTATGACAGCCCTAGGAAACCCATGAGTACACATCTCTGAGTAGAGAGGCAGGCTATTTCCTGCATTCGTTTGGCTACTCCTTGCCAAGTCGCTTCCCATTCACCTGTCAGTAGCAAAACATGTCAGCGATCAGCCTCAGTCTTTCCCATTAGAATAGCCGTTTTAGTAAGTCAATGCACACTTTAAATAATCTTCTTATTTTTAAGTCTCCAAGGCAAAGAAAAGAATGATTAAATGTTTTGTATTGTTACCTAACTATTGTATGGATTTTATTCTATCTCTAAGAGAACATTAATATCTTACTTATAACATAATCCTTTTAGTCTCCTTAATAACCTCACTAGGCACATCATACAAAGAGAGAGTTAACTCTATTAGACATAACTCCTCAGGGAGGAACTAGTACGTGAATCTATCAACTCTGTTATATCCATGCCACCAGGCAAACTGAAAATTTATCTCTTATCTTTAATATAAGATCATTATTTATTTTCAATTGATGGTGATTTTACTGTTTAAATATCTAGACATAAAAACCTGCTCCAAAATTACCATGTTCCACTTTCTCTTTCATTTTGTAGCTCTACCATCTCAATTTACTACAGGGTTATTCAAAATATTACTTATCAATTTCCATGTAGGAAATTCAAGTGTAAGAAATAAATTGGTGTGATATACAGGAATTATTTCTTGCATTCAAAAATTTTGTAAGCTGCATGTATGGAGTAGGAGTCCACATTTCCATTAAATAATGTGATTTTTGGTACATGTGTGTTAAAATAGGCAACTTAATTTAATGTCTATAAAGCATCTTATGAGGTCTGTGATCCACTATTATAAACAGCAGAAACTTCACACAGAGTAACATCCATATCTTAAGAAGAAATCTGTAAACTGAAGACAATGTGCTCAGAATGGAACCTCAGCTTATGCCAGAGGCCTCCTTGAACCCAGCTTGAAGTTTGCAAGAGCAGTTGTACAAAGCCTTACTGAACATACAAAACAACTTCCCATTCATTCTGAATATTGCTCAGAAATCCTAGGCAAATGAAATTATTTTAATCTGAATTGCTTATCTTCATAAAAGTAAAACAATAGTTTTACTTCAGACCTGTCTAAAGATGACAAAGTTGCACCATGGTTAAATGGAAACCATAAAATGACATCATGGAAGAAGAAAAGCTTTAAAAATACAAGTAAACATTGAAGGTATCAGCTAATATGGAAGAATTTGAATGATACTTGAGAGCGCCCTCTAGGATATGCTATGTAAATCACATTCAAATTTTCAAGCATTGCTTTTTGTTTTGCAAACACACATTTCCATTACAACTGCAGATTAAAACTGAACTTTCTGCACAAGATGATCAGTTGATTAGAACTTCAATGATTGTGGAAAGTTTGGAATGTTGCAAGATCAAAACTTAACAATTTGTCTTGGTCTCTAACTTCGCAAATAGCCACTCCTTGGTCACCTCTTTTTCTGACTTAACATCCTGTGCCTAAGAAATAAAACCTTTTGGAATGTATTATCTTAGCAGACCACAAGCTTCCACCCACGAAAAGGCAGTATCATCAAATAGTATCATCACCTAAGGCCTACAGGTGATATTTCTCTTGTGCTGTATCAAACCACTTAATTTTTCCACCAATGTTTAAAATCTTCATGAAACTGTAACCATGTTGAAACATGGAATTTGCAATTTGTGTTTCAGGGTCATGGACATTCATATCTGGGACAGAATAATAAACTATCTCATCTTTTCTGGGGTGAGGGTTGTGCTATTGGGGTGACAATAAGAACCACCAAAGCCAGTAATTCAAAATCTTTTAATAAAAGATAAAGGGAAATTTGGGAACAAAGTTTTTGAAAATGAAAATAAAAGTTGTTTCCATCTACTAACTCAAGTTTTCTTTACTGTGTTCTTCAACTGTCCTATGACTTTTCAAAATGTATTTCCTGAGAATCAATATGCATTCATTTGAAAAAGAATTCCAGTGTCAGATTAGTTTGGAAAGCATTCAGTTAATCAAATTTAAATAAGTGTTATTACAGCAAGCTTTTTACAACCTTCAATCTAGGAACTATTTACTAAGCACCCGTGACCTAAAAGCTCTCTTTCTTTATATACACCTCACTGGTTTGGGGGGGAGTAATATACAAGTTTGCCATTCCTTTCTTTGCTAAGGATGTCAGTGAGATTCCACAGAATTCATTTTGGCGAATGCTTTTCTATCCACTTAAACTTCAAATGGTTGCCATGGAAACTAGGTGCATTTATGGCCAATTCTAATCAGACTTTTTTGTGACAAAACATTTCTCTAAATCAACATAGTTGTACTTTTACATGCCACATAGTTAATGCAGTTTTTTAAATTTTATTTATTTTTGTATGCGTATGAGTGTACTGTCTGCATGTAGGTTTGTGCACCCATGTCGTGTGCAATGCCGCGGAGGTCAGAAGAGGGTCTTGGATTCCCCTGGAACTGGAGTTCTCCTGGAATTGGAGTTACAGATGGTTTTTAACCACCATGTGGGTGCTGGGGATCGAACCCGGGTCCTTTGCAAGAGCGGTCTGTGCTCTTAACCTCTAGGCTATCTCTCCAGCCCCAGTTAATGCAGTTTTATAATATTAATAATACATTTTTGTTATTTAAATAGGCAGGATTAATTCATCTTGAGAGAAATATAAATATCAGTTTTCTTGTGAGTAGCAACTAAGTTACTAATTTTAAATAATATTTACAATTCATAATTAATATTATAGAAGCTTGCGTAAAACACACAATGAGAATATTGTCTATTTTGTCTTCATATTCTAAATAATACCTGTGGAAGATTTTACAAATTCATAAATATAATAAAACTTAAATATCAGTGTGTAGCATTTTCATCAAAGTGTATCTATCATAAATAGCTTTCTTTTTTTTTCCCTTCCTTTCCCCCCACCCCACCCCTACCTATCCCAGATCATGCATTCTGCTGTAACTTTTCTGCATCTTTCTCTGCTTTTTTGTTTTGTTAAATAAATAGCTTTCTTTGGATTAAAGAGCTTGCCCTAGTTTGCTCGAGGCTGTGTATTCAAGCACCAACCACACATAATGTTTTAGCTTATAATCTACAGTTGAGATTTCTTGATTTTATCAAGTGACCTAATTAGATTATCACTTCATTCAATTTAAGCATAAAATATAGATTTTATATAAAATCTATATTTTATATAAACACAAATTGTTCATAAGTATAAATAGAAAATAATTATAAATGTATTTACTTTGTTTTACTTATTATATTTTGATATTTTATCGTTTTTTTAGTGAAATTACTGAGCCAAGTATAGGAAAGTGTTCTTCACACAAATTACCATGTGGATAAGTTCCTTTTTTCTAAGTTTTACTTGGCATGACTTCATTTCACCTTATTTTGTCAACATATTATCTCAGAGAGTGGGCACGCTTTGACACATCAGTAGCATTTAAAAAAAATACTTTGAACATGTGTTTTTAAAACTAAAAGCATCTTCACCATTACAAAGGCTATCTAATGTTTTCATCTTCTGAAGAGACCCAAGAGTCAAAAGATGATGTCTAGGAAAAGAAGAAATTTATAAGTGTCTAAGGTTAAGGATGTTAATTATCACATTTTTAGAGATACCAGGATCCACAGAGAATAGGTTTGGGTTGTTGCAAAGATCAATGTGTGCTAGAGACAGGTAGATAAGAAAGAAGCTCAACTTTTTCAAGTGATTTATTTAGTTTCCATATACCTAATTGCAAAATTACAATGTAGATGTGTAATTTTTATTTGATATATTTCAAGAAGCTATCTAACCAGTGAACAAAACTTCCAGAGTTGGACATATGAAGAGCTTCAGTTTGCCCTATTCTTTGCATTTACTGCACAAAAGTGGTATTAATATCTACAGTAATTGGTTGAGCGTTTGAATCAAGACTACTTAGTTATAAACAGGTATGCTAAATAATGTGATTTGTGGAACTTTAGGGTAATGTTTGGTTGAATTATTTTACCTGTGTAATTTTTTTCAAGTGTTAATGACTGGAAACAAGCTCCTGGGCTATTGTGACAAGAATACTCAAAACAAGATAGCTGCTACTGATTGTATCACTCACATGAATGTTTTAAGAAATGCTTTGCATTATATTGAGTGTGTGTAGATGAAAAAGATTATATAAATCATGTAATAAAATAAATAGTATTATTATTATCTGATAGCATCAAGCATTGGTATCAGACAAAGTAATACTTTGAAAAATAAATATAAATTCTTTAAAATCCTTTAAAACATTCCATTGGGAATGGAGAGATGGATATCAGTTAAGAGCACTGGCAAAGGACTGGGTTCTGTTCCTAGGACCCATGTGGTGGATGACAACTGTCCATAACTCCAGTTCCAGGTCATCTGATATCTTCTTCTAACCTCTACAGCAATTGAATGCATGTAAAACATACACATAAAAATTTTTCTTGGGTCTTGACTGTTGGCTCCATCCTGCTGAGGTTACTGGAGAGTACCTGACTAGCCAGATTTAGACTAAAGTTTGAGAAGTGGCCAAAAGCAGAGAATAAGAACTGTGAAACTATGAACCCTAAATGACTCATCTTTAATGCAACCTCTACATATAAGGTCTATGTATGTTTCAACTCTCATCAGAGAAATTACCTTACACAGCAAATTGCTATTAACACAGAAGACCACAGTTGAACCATGTACAGGACACTATTTCTTTTTTAAAAATTTTTATTTATTATTTTTTATGTGTATGAGTGTACTGTCTGCATGTAGGGTGGTGCACCCATGTCGTGCAATGCAGCGGAGGTCAGAAGAGGGCATCGGATTTCCCTGGAACTGGAGCTAAAGACGGTTCTTAGCTGCCATGTGGGTGCTGGGAATCGAACCCCGGGCTTCTGCAAGAGCAGTCGGTGCTCTTAACCACTGAGCCATTTCTCCAGCCCCTGACAGGACACTATTTCAAACCTCTACCTCCTAAGGCTAAGAGATCTTTGTGGAAGAAGAGGAAGAAATATTATAGAGCTAGGTGGTTAGATGATCATAAAGGAACAGTCTTCCAGACAGCTGGTCAGCTACACACCTGGACTCATAGTAAGTAGTAATCATAACAGCAAGCACAAGTCCTATACAAACTCAAACCATAAAAAAATCCAAATATAGACATGTGAAAGTGGGTAAGACACCCTAACACAACCTAAGAAACTTTTGGTAATTGATAGCTTCTGGGAGGGGACAAGAAAGTGTCTTAAAGGCATGTGGTGGACTCTTGGTGGACCCAGTAAATTGAAATACACTGCAGGAGAACTTAGTTAACAAGATGGCCTGATGTTGCATGCATATAATCATACTACTCAGAAGACTGAACCTAGAAGATGGCAAATAAAAAGACAACCCGAGATTCATATCAAGTTCTAAGCTACCCTGGGCTTCAAAATGAAAATTTGCAATACATACATACCCACATACACACATGCACACACTGATTTTAAAACAATTAACAAGATATTTACAAAAACACACACATATGGTGCCAGTAAGATGACACAGTGAGTAAAGGCGCATAACGTAGAACTCTGTTCAACTCTGAATCTAAAATCTTGGAATTCATGTACCATTAAAAGGCCATAATCTAAAAAATTGTCCTTTTAATAATACGCACATGAGATGAAAGAGAGAGAGAGAGAGATGAGCCAGCCATTTGAAATGTAGATTCTGCTTTATAGAAGGAATTGGACATATTTAGTCTCAGAAGAATTGTGATTTAATGCAATCAAAACTAGATGCCCCATCGTTAAAGATAGCTAACTGTAAACAAAATGTGCTCAGAATCCCATTTCCACTAAATAGATGCCATGGTTTGAATATACAATGTCCTGCACAAGCTCTTTTGTTTAAGCACTTGGTCTCCATCTGTGGCATCATTTCTTGGAGGCTGGGAAGCCCTTAGGAAGTTAGCTTGGCTGGAGGAAGTAGGTCATCATGAGGCAGGTGTTGACATTTGTAGCCCAATCCTACTTTCAGCCTTAGTTTCTGTTTCCTGACTGGCCAAGATATGAGCTTCAAGCTTCTGCTACCCAGGGCAAGTTGGTCCAGCCAACATGGCTTCCCTGCCATGATTTGCTTAGATCTCCTCAGATAGGCAGTCAAAATAAAACTTGTTTCCTCATGTAACTTCTTGTCAGGTATTTGAATATACTGACAAGTAAGTAACAGTTAGTTTGGATTAATTAATTTTAATTGAGTAATTAACTTTTATTAATAACAATTCCAGGCTCTTGAACATAACATACCATCACTGAACTTCATTTTTTTATCTTTTTGTTTGTCTTTTTTTTTTTTTTTTTTTTTTGAGACAAAGTAACCTCCCTGTGGCCAATCTGACTGGGAACATATAAACCAATCAGGCTGGCCTCAATTGCACAAATCTATCCTGCCTCACTGCTTCGCCTCAGAGTGCTAACAGGTGTCCTGAACATAAGACTGTTGTCACTCTCCAGCTCTTCTCTTCTTCTCTCTTTTTTCTTTCTTCTCTTCTTCTTCTTCTTCCCTTCTTCTTCTTCTTCCTTCTTCTTCCTTTTTCTTCTTCTTCTTTCTTCCTTATTTGAGATAGCATCTGAGTAAAGTCATACTAGCCTGCTCTTGAACTAACAAAGTATTCAAGTTTGTTTTTTTTTTTCTTTCCTTTTTTTTTTTTTGTTTCTTTTCTTTCTTTGTAGTGTTTATTGATGCTTTGTGTTTTCATACATCATTTTCCAATTCAGGGTTTTCAGGCATGATCCCTTCCCTTCCCCCCACCCCACCCCTACCCATCCCAGATCATGCATTCTGCCATAACTTTTCTGCATCTTTCTGTTTTTTTTTGTTTTGTTTTGTTTTGTTTTTTTTGTTTTCATTTTTTTTAACAATAAGTGATAATTTGTGAGTACAATCATCCTTCTTGTAAAGCCAATTTGCGAGCAGTTGTGCCCAAACCCACACAGCTCATGGGTCCCACCATCCAGCAGTGGGGGGCTTGTATGTTCAATCAAATTGATCAAATGAGTTTAAACACTAGATACTTCTTATTATTCTTGAATTGACTGATTTTTATTTTATGTGTATGTATGTTTTGACTGTGTCTATGTAAGTGCCTTTCATGCAATATATGCAGAGTAGAGAAGAAGGCTACGGATTCCCTATATCTGGAAATATGGAAGGTTGTTAGCCACCATGTGAGTTCTAGGAACCAAACCATGGTTCACTGCAAGAGTAGTCACTGATTTTAACTATAATGCCATCTTTCCAGCCCCTCCAGATATTTTTGCCTCTGCCTTCCAAATGTCATTAATATAGGCTGGTACCACTATACCTGCATCTTCTCCATATTTATTAACATGAGAAGAAAGCAATTTTGATTATTTGGGATAAATTGTCAAATAACTTATACTAATGGAATAAAAGTATTTTTCAGTCCTCAAATCTCAAGACCAAATTTCACTTACTTGATTTCAGTGCATATGAAAATATTAAACATTTTGTGACTGAAAGACATTAAGTTGAAAAATTTAGCAAGTCAAGCAACTAAGAATGTAACAATGTAAATGAACATTTAATAGAAAATCTCAATTTATATAATCCTTTACTTTTTTTCTTGGTATTTTTGAGATAGGGTGTCTTTGTAGCCCCAGCTAACCTAAAACTCACTACGTAGAGCAGGCTGGCCACAATCTCACTGAGAAATGCCTGCTTCTGCCTCCTGAGTGCTGGGATTAAACTCCTGCTCCACCATGCCTAGCTTCAATTTACATAACCTTGTTGCTTTCAATTTTCACTGGATTTGATGTCTGAATTAGAAAAAGGCAACATAAACGTAAGTTGCAAGGTACGTAATTTTGTAATTCTATGTTTATAAATCAAGTATTTTAATACAAATATTTATATATACCAATTTGTTATATATGTCTGCCTGTATATATCTACATATGTGTGTGTAAAACATAATTATCTTTATTTGTTCATTACACTAAGTGACTAGAAATTCTGCAAAATTTTCCTGAAAAGCTTTCTTTTTCTCTAATGTACCTAAACTTAGATATGTCTTTCAAACCAGAAACATTTTTTTCAGATGTCCAATGTGTAAAAATAATTATTATTTCATTAGAAATAATTAAATTTCTTTCAATAATGCCTCCTGGTTGATCCCTTTGCACAACTGCATGTGGCTTACAATCTACCTTTATTCTTCTGTGTGAAAAGTATGGTGACCTCACTGTCTAGCCAGTAGCAATGAGCACTCACATGTCAGATCCAGACGAAGTGATAGTGAGCTCATACTTTGCTTGAATCCTGGAGATGCAGGCCAACTCTGGCTTTCTGTTTCCCACTGCCACTGATGAGAGTGCACCTATTCTATAATGCTTCAGAGCTGCCGTAGGATTCATGAGTATGAGAAGTGATTTTCTTTTCTCCAATTTTATTTATATTGAATAAAATATCTTTCAAATTCTGACTTAGAGGATAGGTAATAGGAATTATTTTGTCCTTGGATAAGAATAAATCTTATGTCATAGAATAATTCAGTTGTTTTGTACTTGCTTCTCCAACACTCATTTCAGACTCTGCTTTCTAAGCAAATAGTGTATTTATCAATAATATTGCTTTGATGTCTGCTGAACTATGCTTCACACCATGAAAGCAAATCACTATGAAACTCTAATACTATCTCAAATTCGTATGTTGCACCTATCTTTATGTGGGGTTGTCTTGGCTATGTCATCATAGAGACAAGTTTTCTGTACATTGAACACCTTCACAATTATTCCTTCAATGATTTTGAGAATCAACATCTAGCAAATCTTGAATAAATAACTAAATATATTGTAAATCTTCAAAGATATGACTTGGTTTCTGTAAACATTGTGATACACTATCCTCTGATAAAACTAAGGTCCCTGAAGGTAATTGTTGCAGAAAGTAAGTACTTCACAATGAAACAGTTTCTTTCTATTTTGCTTTAGGAATTCTGCCTCATCCCTTAATTTCATTCCTGTGCCACCTGACTATATACTCAGCACATATGTCACATGTGTACTGCTGCAGAATTCTTAAATATTAAAAATATATGCTTTAAATAAAATAACTTCATGAAGCATCAACTTGGTCATTTTTAGATAATTTTTCAAATCTGTCATTACTATATTTCCATGACTTTCCTCCAGTTCCTTTCATCCAAACCCATGATAGACTTTATGATTTAGAAATATCCCCAAATATTTGTGTGTGGAAGGCTTGATCCCCCAGTCTGATAATTCTGGGAGGTGATAGTGTCATGATTAAACATCACAATCTGTGGAAGAGGGGGCGTGGTAGAATGTAAGGGCTTCAATTGGGGTTAATGGTGAAGCTACAACAATATAGACTGGACACTCATTTGATCAACTTGATTGAACATACAAGCCCCCACTGCTGGATGGTGGGACCCATGAGCTGTGTGGGTTTGGGCACAACTGCTTGCAAATTGGTTTTACATGCAGGATGCTTGTACTCACAAATTA
>VZQC01009415.1:83447-95508 GCA_009823505.1 Rhizomys pruinosus
AATTGGAAAATGATGTATGAAATACACAAAGCATCAATAAAAAAAAAAAAAAAGAAAAAAAGAAACCCAAACAAACAAAAAAAAAAAACTATCAATGGTTTAATTCTTTTAAGATTCCTAGTCTTATTGTTCATTAGGTGCAGGGGTAGGTTGAAGAAGTAAGTCACTGAGTCATGACTTGAAAGGATATTTCCAGAGTGACAGGGTGGGCCTCTCAGCAGGTGGGTTCCACTACCTTCCCAGCCCAGCACCTCAGGCACAGGATTCCAGAACAATCAAAGCCCTGTTATTTCCAGCCCAGGGTTTCAGGACCTTCCCAGCCCAGTTGCTTCCAGGGCAGGGCAGGTTCTAGGACCATCCAAGCCCCCTCACTTCAGGTGTAGGGTCTCTGGAGCTGTTCCTACTTCCAGATCCAATCGGATAAGGCCCTATGGTCACCGTGGCAGTGACAGGATTGGGTAGGCAAAAACCAGTGCCTTTCACCTCCTTTGTGGCCATTCTGGTGGGAACAGAGAAGATGACTTGGAACACAAAGAAGAGACAGGCAACCTTCCAACCTAGAGGAACAGGCCTTCAACCAAAGGAAGAAGCACTTGAATTTCACATCAGACTAAACAAAAAATAAAATCCACATGCCAAGAGCACAAAGGAAAATCAACAACATGGGAAAAGCAAATAATAAATCCCCAACAAAATCTAGCAGTCCTGTACAAGACTCCAACAATGAGTTCTCCCTGGAGATATAACCCAAGATACAATCTTAAAAGAACAATAATAGACACACTCAAAGAAATCATGGGAGAGAATGACAAACTCTGGAATGAAGTGAAACACTGAAAAGATCCCATGCTTTAATGAAACAGAAAACCAACCAGTGAATCAAGTATCTAGAAGGAAAGAATCACAAACTCCAAAGGGAACTGGAAATACTAAAGAAATCACAGTATGAAGTGAAAAAGGAAATTGCACATTCATCCAATCAGTAGGAAAGGATGGGAGAAAACTTAAGTAACAGATTGGATGAAGCAGAAAGTAGAATATCAACACTGGAAGACAAGGTGGAAGAATTGCAATGCTCAAAGAGTATGAAAAATTTTTTAAATCACAAAATTAGAACAATCAGGAAATATGGGACACTATGAAATGATCACATCTCCACATCATAGGGATAGAGGAAGGAGAAGAATCCCAGGACAAACATATTGATCAGGTTTTCAACAGAATAATAGAAGAAAATTTCCCCAAACTGAAAAACGGCAATCCCATACAAATACAAGAAGCACATAGAACACCAAATAGACAAGATCAGAAAAGGAATACCCCACGCCATATCATAGCTAAAACATTAGACACCCCAAACAAAGACAAATTCTTGAAGGCCACAAGAGAAAAGAAAAGTTACATAAAAAGGAAAACCCATCAGAATTGCAGCTGACTTCACTGCAAATGATAAAAGCTAGAAAAACTTGGACCAAAGTATTCCCAGCACTAAATGACTATCGATGCCATCCCAGATTAGTATATGCATCAAAAATGTCAATTATTGTTGAAGGAGAAAGAAAAATCTTTCATGACATAAAGATGAAAGAATTCATGTCCAGAAAACCAAACTTTTAGAAAATACTGAAAGCAATTCAAAGGTCAGAGGAAAGGAGGACCTATCACAAAACACCTAGAGAGAGTAATAAACAAAAGGATAACTGCAGAAATACAAACCTAGACTAAGAATGCAAACAGAAAATAAGGCAAAAGGAAGCAGCACATATCTCTCAATAATAACTTTACATATTAATGGGCTGGACTCCCCAATCAAAAGGCATAGACTGGGAGAATGGATTAGGAACCAGAACCCATCTATATGCTGTCTATAGGAAACCCATCTTACTCTCAAGGATAGGCATCAAAGTGAAAGGATGGAAAAAAAAATATTCCAAGTAAATTGTACCAAAAAAGCAAGCAGGAGTTGCTATTCTAATATTAGACAAGATAGACTTCAAAGTAAAAGTAATCAGAAGAGACAGAGGGCCACTACATCCTTATCAAAGGATCAGTTAACCATGAAGATTTCACAATCATGAATATATATGTACCAAACTCCGGTGCACCAAACTTTATAAACACAATTCTACAGGAACTCAAGCACAGATGTATCCCAGCACACTAAGTGGGGGATTTCAATACCCCACTGAACCCATTAGATAGGTCAACTGGACAAAGAACAAACAGAGAAACTTCTGAACCGAACAATACAGTACACCAAATGGACCACGCAGATATCTACAGTATATTCCACCCAAATACCAGAGATTATACTTTCTGCTCAGTACCGTATGGAACATTCTCCCAAATTGACCACATACTGGGACACAGAAAAAAAGTCTACAAATACAAAAGCATAGAAGTAATTTCATGTATTCTCTCAGACCACAGTGCAATAAAGCTCAATATCAATGCCAGAATATGCTCAGCTATCTACAAGAACACAAGAACACATGGAGACTAAACAACACACTCCTGAATAATGAATGGGTCAAGGAAGAAATAAAAAAGAAATAAAAACATTCCTGGAACTAAACGAAAAAGAAAATACAATGCAGCAAAACCTATGGAATTCTTTAAAAGCAGTCCTAAGAGTTTATAGCCCTCGGTTCTTACATTAAAAAAAGCAGAAAGGACAAATAAATGAACTAACATGGCAGCTGAAAACACTTGAGAGGCAACAACAAATGAATAAATCCAAAAGACAGGAAGAAATCACAAAAAATCAGAGCAGAAATATATGACATAGAAACAAAGAAAACAACACAAAGAATCAATGAATCCAAAAATCTGGTTCTTTGAAAGAATAAACAAGATAGATGGACACCCTAGCCCAGTTAACCAAAAGAAAGAAAGAGCCACTCCAAATCAATATGTATTCATGATGAAAAGGGAAACATCATAAAAGAGAAAAAATCCAGACAATCGTATAAGAATACTTCAGAAAGCTCTACTGTACTAAATTTGAAAACCTAAGAGAGATGGATGAATATTTGAAATCCTGGAATTCACCAAAGCTTAATCAATGAGTAGATAGAGAAAATGTAATACATCTACACAATGGAGTTCTATGCAGCAGTAAAGAAAAGTGACATCATGAACTTTGTAGGTAAATGGATGGAACCAGAACACATTATGCTAAGTGAAGTAACACAGTCCCAGAAAAACAAACGACAAATCATATCCCTCATATTTTAATTTGCCATATCATAAAAAAAACAAATTATCACTTGAAATGTAGGCACATTTTTTTTCCTAAAGATGTCTATTTTGTCTTAAAGTGCTAAGGTCTCAAAGGTTCGCTCCTTGGCAAGCCCCCAAAACCATCAGTCCTACCCTTGTGCTCCACACTGGGGTCTTTTCCCTCCCAGTATTCATCCAAATGAAGTCAGTAAGCCCACACTCCTGTCTTATGCCCCCTGCATTGTCCTCAATGATAAGCCAAGGTAGTAGCAAACAATGGCAGGTCCATATTCTGACGGTAGGCTGAATTCCCATTAGCTGCTTTAGTTCACAAGCTAGTAATCTCAGCAGTCTGAGTCCAGCATGTTGGAAAGGCTAAATAGCTGTGCCTCATGTCTTGAGGAGTGCCAAAAATGTGGTAGCATCCACAGAGCATATGTTAGTCGCCTTAAGATTGAGACAAGCCCAGAACAACGGGTGCTTTTTTTCTTTTTGTCGTTTTACTAAAGTCCGAGTTTTATGCCTGCATTACAGTTTCTCTTTTGTCTTAGCGGGTTTTTTATTTCTGTTGTATATTTCCGTTTTGGATGCTAAGGCCACATAGGCCAGATTAACCAAGGTTTTTGTTTTTGTTGAGGTAGAGTTGAGGATACTGGTCCTCAGGGAATCCCTTAATAAGCTCAAAATGAGTCTCCACCTGACCAGCCATTACCATCTTCTGGGTATATTCCATCAGACTCTTCCTCCGCAAGAGATTCATGTAGCAGCCATGTTTACTGCAGACTCTCTTCATAATGTAAGAGCTGGAAACCAACCCAAGTGCACCCTCAGACTGATGAGTGGATACAGAAATGTCGTATTCACCTACGACATGTGGGTACCTATGCAGGCGGTAAAGAAATATGACAGCATGAAATTTGCGGATGGGTCAAAGAGCTGACTGATACAGTTAAATTCTGCCCAAAACAACAAGCCTGTGCAGTGAAAAACTTTGGAAGGACTGAGAGAAAGATGCAAGGTACATATGGCAGAAGGTATGAACTGGGGTGGATGGGGTGGGGTGGCAGGGAGAAGGGAATGTGTCTAAATTTGACTGAAAGATTATGTATGAAACACACAAATCATTAATACAAGTATTAAGAAAAGAAAGGATATATCTATACTGTATCACCCTGTGATTCCCGGCCACCTTGGAGAAGGCAGCTTCATTCTGCTCTGCCCTTTACTCATGGTGTTCTCACTTTGGCCAGAGCAGTGGAGTTAGGTGATGGATAGTAAACTACAACCTCTTCCACCAATCCTTTCTCCATTTAACTGATTTAATCAAAGGAATGAAGCTTAAATTATGTTGGTAGCACCTTAACTGTGAGTTTCTCCTGAGTCTCAAACTTTTATCTATTCAGGGAAACCAGAATTAACATTTACATTACCTTTTAGGTCTCAGTCTTAATAATAATAATTTCCCCTACTTATTTTATTCCTTTTTAAAAGAAATTCTGCATTATCCTAAAACTGTCATCTAAAATTCCAAACTGTTGATTTTAGCAGTGTTTTGGGCTCAGCCCTCTCTCTTAAGACCACAGAGCAGGTGACTGTCACATCACACTCACTTACCCACAAATGCTACTGCTTTGCCTCTTGGCCCTCCTCCTCTTCCTTCCTATGCATTCATAGTAGCGATTTGCATTAGAAAGCCTTTGCTGGCTTCCCCTGTACCTACTAACCATATCACACGAACAAATGGATCTGTTCAAATATTACTACAACCATCTGCATAATTCCTCCATTTTTTTTATTTAACCCCTTTGCTACAAGAGTCCACATATTTTCAAGCCTTGACATTTGTCAGAATATCAAATAAAAATAAATCAATAAAGGTTGATTCTTACAGTCTAGGTAGAAGATGTCATTACAATGATGGTAAGAAAACCAGGCATGTTTCATATCCCATCTCACATGGATATGCTCTGGAATGATTCCTTTCTTGAGGAATCTAGTATATCATATGAATACTTCAAATTGGTATTTGGTTAAACATTTCCTGTAAAATATTGGTTTTCTTTTTTCTTTATATTTGACATCCGAAAACTTTATCGAACACAGCTAGGTGCCAGCCCTCCCTAGCAACAGCACTTTGCCCTCCTGTCTCGGGGAAGGGTGGGTTCATCCAAGGAGTGTCAGCAACAGGAACCCCACAAGGCAACACTATACTATGGTTACTAAATAGCTGGGAAACGGGCTGTTCCACAGATGCATATGAACAGGTCAACTTTTTGTACATAAACATCCAGTGAAGAGAAAAAGGACAACTCTAATCATCCTTGTACACAGAGCACTATAGGGTGATGGACAGGGCAGGCAGGCAGTGGCTGGCATCCTCAGTGATCAGGGGCTGGATGGGAGATGAGTGGGCCCAGATGTCCACGGCATGGGGTGCCAGGGGCCAGGCAGAGGCAACAGACAATGGGCTCTAGGACACTGTGCATTTACAAGAGGGGCCAGCTGCCCACACGTGTGTGTCAGGCTGTTCCTTCTGGAATGGAAAGGGGGTGGTCTTCACATCTTATTCCGTGGCTTATGAGCTGGGGAAAGGGTTACATTGTGGAGAGGATGAGAGCCACTATGACACCGTAGGCGGAGCACCTCANGAGAGAGAGAGAGAGAGAGAGAGAGAGAGAGAGAGAGAGAGAGAAACAGTGCATACATATTTGCATCCAGACATATAAACATATCTATGAATGAGGATGTGAAAGTGACTAAGGAGATGCTTTGTACAGACTCACTTAAGGAAGGCTTTCTCCCACAAGCTAAGCTGTTTCACAGACAATTGAAGTACATCTTGGAGACAAATGTTATTTATAATAGAGAAGTATATCAAGAGATTGTAAGTAAACTGAGTCTTTTTTTAAATTTAATTTTATTTTTGTATGTGTATGAATGTACTGTCTGCATGTAGGTTTGTGCACCCGTGTCGTGCAATGCCGCGGAGGTCAGAAGAGGGTGTCGGATTCCCCTGGAACCAGAGTTCTCCTGGAATCGGAGTTACACACTGTTCTTAACTTTCCATCCCCCCTACCCCATCTGAGTCCCTGTACTGTGACATAGATGTGATGCATCTTTTTCTGAGTCTTTCCAGAGTTTTATTTTCCAGCTCTTTTGTTGCTGTTGTTCTCTCTTACTTGTATTGCTTCAGTATATATATACATATATGTATATATACATACATAAACATATCACTTGAATTGTAGGACATTTTTTTTCCTAAAAGATGTCATATTTTTCTTAAGGAAGTGCTCAAAGTCTCCTCCTTGGCAAGCCCCCAAAACCATCAGTCCTACCCTTGTGCTCCACACTGGGGTCTTTCCCTCCCATATTCCCCCAAATGAAGTCCAGTAAGCACCCCTCCTGTCTTGATCCCCCTGCATTGTCCTCCATGATAAAGCCAAGGTAATCCAACAATGGCAGTCCATATTCTGAGGAGGCTGAATTCCCATTATCTGCTTAGTTCACAAGCTGAGTATCTCAGCAGTCCTCAGTCCACATTGGAAGGCTAAAAAGCTGTATCTCATGTCCTTGAGGAGTGCCAAATGCCCTGGCATCCACAGAGCATATGAGTCTGCCTGTAAGAATTGAAGACAAGCCAAACAACGGTGCTCTTTTTTCTTTTTGTCTTTTTACTAAGATCTCGAGTTTTATGCCTGCATTACAGTTTCTTTGGTCTTACTGATTTTTTATTTCTGGTTGTACTTTCCTTCTGGATGCATAAGGCCACATAGGCCAGATTAACCAAGGTTTTGTTTTGTTGAGGTAAGTTGAGGATCTGGTCCTCAGGGAACCCTTAAAAGACTCAAAATGAGTCTACCACCTGACCCAGCCATTACCACTTCTGGGTATATATCCATCAGACTCTTCCTACCGCAGAGATTCATGTACAGCCATGTTTACTGCAGCTCTCTTCATAATAGCAAAGAGCTGGAACCAACCCAAGTGCACCTCAACTGATGAGTGGATACAGAAAATGTCGTACACCTACACAATGGAGTACCATGCAGTGGTAAAGAAATATGACAGCATGAAATTTGCGGATAAATGGATGGAACTAGAAGACCTTATGCTAAGTGAAGTAACACAGTCCTAGAAAAACAAAAGACGAATGGTATCCCTCATCTATTGATGCTAGTACCAAGTACCTAGGTGTAAGAGAAAATGAGCAATGTTAATGTTATATTCCTCACTATCTAAAGACTACTGTGCTCTTTTATTAGGAGTCCCTACACAGGTTTTAGAGCTGACCTAACACTTATTTTCAGTCCTTGAATTTTTAGTATGTGATGGAGGGTATGTGTGCACCTTTCAGAGTAATATGGGATTAAAATGGAAAGATGAAAATCAAGAAATATGACATGGAGATAACATACAGTTTGTTTCCAAAGGATACAATGTTAGTATAGGTGCAATGTAACAGGTTGGTGCAACTTAGCCTTTCTGGGTACTCAATGACCATACCTGAAATCCATACAAATTTGGCCGAGGGACCTGGGGAATAACTTTGTTTCTTGCCCTCAGAGGTCAACTAAATCTTAGGGGTTATGCATGAGGGCATCTCTTGAAAAGTCCTGCAGAGGTGGGTCACCATTCTTCCTGTTCATGGAGGTCTTGGAGAGCCACTAATGTTACTTCAGCCAATGTCCAGTCTATAAAGAGGAAAGTCTGCTCATCTTTCAGAAAAGGAAGCCTGGTCTAGCAAGACCTGATTTTGTGCTCATGTGGATGGAACTGGTGGATGAGGAGCTGAAAGGAGCAAGGGGCTCCAAACATCCCCTCCCCCACAAAAGAAACCTTATGTTTTTAAGTGATGTTGTTCATAGTGTCTTAATTTCAGTTGAATATACTTGCAGTTAGTTTTCATATGAAAGGGTGTGTGGTTTATTTCTTTAACTTCTATTATTTTAATTTTATTACATATATTGGTAGCTATTTTGGCACAGGTTTCATATGATATGGTCCGGGTGGAGATAAGGATTACCAGTTAGGAAAATTAGTAGAAAATAGAGTATTACAAGAAAAGTACACTGTGACAGTAATTAATATATGCATATAATACAAATTCAAAATTCAATGCAAGACATTCTTCTGAGAATTCAGAACTAATTATGATATTTTATTAATAGGAGTTAAAACTTCAACATTGAGATGATAGACTTATTTTAATATCTAAAACATCTATATAAAACTGTCAAATAGAAACAATCATATAATTTAAGCATTATTTTGTGTAAAACTCGAACTCAACACTGCTGAAAGTTGAACATTTTCTCAGCAAATATTAAATGCTTAAATTTATTTTTGCATTTTCCTACATAAGACATCAGAACATTTTCCCCATTAGAAAATAATTATTTAATTATATAACTTCATTTTGAATACAGTAAAATTATAATCCTAAGGTTATTTTGTTTCTTTTATTTTACAGGATATGTTGCTAATCTGTTAAAATAAAGCATTATACAATTTATTAGCCTGATTTATAATATAATTTTCTTATTCTATACATGGAAATTGTAAGTATCAGTAACTTGAGGGACAAAGAAAGAACTATTTTAATGTAGAAGCCCTTTTAGTTTCTTTACTGTGCGTTCTCTATTTTATTTGCAGGTGTACATGTTTTTATATTTCTTTATCTATCTATCTACAATCTATGCATCGCTCATCTATCATATATATATATATATATATATATATNTTAATTAGATTGAGCTTAAAAATACAGCCTGTTTAGATTAGGAATACTAGTTTCCAATTTACTGGAGTAGAAACAAAATTTCTGAGTGTAAAAAGTCATAGAAAGGCCAGAGGTAGAGGCATTTTTCTTAATCAAAGAAGCTTTCCTTTAACACTAACAAGGTGAAAGATTAGGCACATAACTTAGAGCCAATTTGCATAAAGGTTATGGGTAGAAATACAAATGAGGAGGATATTATTATAAGATCATGAGTTTTGCTTTCCATATCTACAGAATTGAAGAATTTGTGTATAACATATTTTTTTTTCTTTTTTAAATTTTATTTATTTTTGTATATGTATGAATGTACTGTCTGAATGCAAGTTTGTGCACCCGTGTCGTGCAATGCCACGGAGGTCAGAAGAGGGTGTCGGATTCCCCTGGAACTAGAGTTCTCCTGGAATTGAAGTTTCAGACGGTTCTCGGCCGCCATGTGTGTGCTGGGGATCGAACCCGGGTCCTCTGTAAGAGCGGTCGGCGATCTCTCCAGCCCCACATTTTTTTTCTTAAGAAGAGAATAATTAATGTACTTGCTTGGAATTTTTATTTTATTTAAAAATAATTTTGGGGCTGGAGAGATGGCCTAGCGGTTAAGAGCGCCGACCGCCCTTACAGAGGACCCGGGTTTGATCCCCAGCACCCACATGGCTGCTGAGACCCGTCTGAAATTCCAATTCCAGGAGAACTCCAGTTCCAGGGGAATCCGACACCGTCTTCTGACCTCCGCGGCATTGCACAACACGGGTGGGGTGCACAAACTTGCATGCAGACAGTACATTCATACACATACAGAAATAAATAAAATTTAAAAAAAATGTTTAAAAATAATTTTGCAACTGACCACAATTTATTGAATGAAGAACCATTTTATGTTTTTAAGTGTGACTAAAATATCTCCTAGGAAATTTTGTTCAGAGCAGCAAAAGAGTTTTCATGGAAGAACAATGTTACTTTTATAGTAGAAACTTCTTTAGGAGAAGATTCTGTAGTAAATATGAAGATGTAAATATCTGTATGATTTTTTTTTTTGGCTTAATGTATGATTTGGAAAATAAAACAAATGACAAGACCTTCATCTAAAATGAGATGGTAGCAAAGATAAAACTTGAGCAATTACACTCTAAAACCTTAAAAACATTTCTAAATATCAATTTAAACTGTATATGTATATATTGCTAACATTCTACACATTAAGTTTAAAATAATTTCTATAATAAAGGGATACATTGTATAAGATGGAAAATTGTTGGATAAAAAGGCTTTATCATAGCATTAACATTTGCAACATGACCATGCAAGAAAATATGCAAAGCAGGACTGCTTGAAGGGTGGCCAAGACACTGATCTTACAGCAACTATTGTGATATTATTTCATTGTTAACACTTAATAAGATGAACATTGAATAGATGCTTTTATTTCCATTTTCTGAAAGTGGAAAATTCATAATTAACCATTGAAATAGCAAGTAATGCAACAAATAGTCACTGATTGTCTCTCTTCCCAAGCATCGAAGGGTTTGAGTCTTAACATTGAGCAAGAAAGACCTATTCAGCATATTTAGAATTTACATAGAATGTGTGCATATGATTATCTACCAAATTTAAGCACTATTAGTTTCTGTTTCTAGATTTTCTTATTTCTAGATCTAATATTTTTATGTAGACTTTCTATGTTCTCAGAAATACCAAGCTTAGTAATATTAACTGAATGATTTATACCTAAAATAGCCAATAACTTAAAAAATACATAGAAAATGTTGTGTTGACTTATTAAAGAGCTCTTGAGTTGGATAAATTATGTCTTATAAAATAAAAACTCTGTAGTTTCAGTGAGAGAATCATACATTATCTATGCCCCTAAAATGTGACAACTTTAAGAATATAAACTCTGTTAGTTGCAATAGTAGTAACTATCAATGTAACACTCCTTAACTTCACAAATTTGTGGTTAATTTACACACACTTATCCTGTGCCAGAAAATTATGCCTATTAATTCTTCACCAAATATTTAATCACTACCTATTAAATCCCAGTTTGTTCTAAGTACTTGTGATTGGTATATCAGTAAAAGACATACTTGAAGAGTTACATTTTAAGAGAAGTTGGAGACCACAAGCAATGACAATGAAGAACAGACGTTGATCTGTGATGAGGTGATGAGCTCTGTGTAGAAAAGAAGAGCAGATAATCAGATGTCCAATTTGGGTTAGTTACAATTTTTAATGAGAGAAACCCATTTCCATTTCCTTCCATGTTACTAACCTGTTTCCTGTACATCAGTGATTGCACCTAAAACTAAAATACCAGTTCAGGTATGGACCAAAGTCACACCTATCAGTCCATCAGTCTCGAAAATAAAAAATCACTTAGCATAGTGTCAGACAATCAGTCAGTAAACAACAAAGGTACTAGGTTTACAATGTTATGGCAGAAGATGTCTGTGCAACAAAAATGATTTTTCTTTATTTGTTTCATGGCTAGCTACCAACCTAAACGTTCTCCTATAGTTTTCCTGGAAATTTGCTATACTTTCAGTATAAAGAATCATATTAGATTTGGGTGCTGGAGAGATGGCTCAGTGGTTAAGAACACTGGTCGTTCTTACAGAAGACCTGGGTTGAAATCCCAGCACCCTCATGCCAACTAACAACTGTCTGTAACTCCATTTCCGGAGGATCTAACACCCTCTTCTGTCCTCCTCAGGCACTGGACAACATGGGTGCACTTAAACATATGCAGACATAACACATGAAATAAAAATAACATTAAAAAATAAGTAAAATACCGGCTGGGAGGATAACTCCGCCCCCACAGTCAACTTCCTCATGGAGAATATTGAGAAAGACTAAGAGATGAAAAGCATGTTTGGCAGAATGCATGAACTCTGGCGGGGTGGGGGAATGGGCGGGAACACGGGTCTAGATTTGTTAAAAAAATAAAAATAAATTTATGTGAAAAAAATAATCATATTAGCTTAAAGTAACCATTTACTTTTCTTCTTTTCCAGGAGTTACACATTGCATTTGTCCAATGACATGGTAAAAAAAAAAAAAAAA